>JAFLJL010018597.1:0-2500 GCA_018398815.1 Conus ventricosus | reverse complement strand
AATTCCGTAATTTTAACCCTGAAATTAGTCACCCGGCTCTGGAACTGTTGGAAGCCGTGATATGCATTCAAAGAGGGACTTTCCCGTCCTCGGCGAACCCAATTTCCGCCTGGAAGCCAGCTTACAAAAAGTATGGCGGAGAAAAGGGATGTTACTCTCCCATTGATCTCAATTATTCTGCTGTCGCCGACATCCCTGACCCAGGGAAGCGAAGTGTGAAGTTTCCAGATGATGATTAGTCACCAGAATTGCTGGGTGGGTGGTTTCTTCACGGTAGCAATCTTCTCTGCAGTTCCCTTCACTGTCGTCCTGTGTCTTGTTAGGTTAAGTCTTTCTACATTTGCTTAAACGGCCATAGTCGTGTTTTGACTTGTGTTCTCGACAATGAGACTCTCTTTCCTGTTGATATACATTCTTTGCTCTTGTTACCGTTCTTACTTTTGCCAGTGATAACCGTAGCAGCAGTAGTTGTGTGCCGTTAGAAACTGCAGCAGTGACATCATTGTTATTGTTCCATACGTCAAACATAGATAGATTCAAGAAAAAAAAATTGGAGCTTTTGTTTATCATAATTTGTTGTTTTTTGTTTATTTATGAAAGCTTGTAACATGCGAATGAAATGGTCATGTGCGTCTTACTATGTTGCTTCTTATTCTTCTGCTTTTCTTCATCGCCTCCTTTTCATTTTTGTGTCCTTCTCTTCTTCTTTATATGGGTAAAGGTGAAGACATGATTTACACGGAGGTTGAACAATAAGTCCGGGTTCTTTCGCCGCTACCTTAATGACGACCTGTATATCAGTATGAGAACCGTTAGCATCTCCAACAAACAAACGTGTGTCATGTAACACAGAAAGGAAACCTTTCATTCCCATTATGGTTCCATTCGTGACACAGAGTTGCATAGCTTTTCCAATGCGTGGTGAATTCAGACACATAGTTACATAGCTTTCCCAATGCGTGGTGAATTTAGACACATAGTTACATAGCTTTCCCAATGCGTGGTGAATTCAGACACATAGTTGCATAGCTTTCCCAATGCGTGGTGAATTCAGACACATAGTTACATAGCTTTCCCAATGCGTGGTGAATTTAGACACATAGTTACATAGCTTTCCCAATGCGTGGTGAATTTAGACACAAAGTTTCATAGCTTTCCCAATGCGTGGTGAATTTAGACACAGAGTTACATAGCTTTCCCAGTGCGTGGTGAACTCAGTGGCAGCTAGATGATGCTGAAGGTATTGTGGCAGAGAAAAAGTATGCCATCCTCTATTAGTTTAGTTACTATATTTTAGCTGTAAAGTGAGACGACTGCAGGCGGAAATCTAAACAAATCTTAAATAAATGTTAGCGAACCGCCCAGAGAAACATGGACAAACGAGTCACAAAACAAAACACGACGCGTTTCGACCTCTTACGTCTTCTTCAGGCAAGATACAAACAAATAGGACAACTAAAATTCGCTTAGCTTTGATCGCTTATTTTCGTTGTCCTATTTGTTTGTATCTTGCGTGAAGAAGACATAAGAGGTCGAAACGCGTCGTGTTTTGTCTTGTGACTCGTTTGTCCACGTTTCTATGGGCAGTTTGCTAACATTTATTTAAGATTTGTTTACTATATTTTAGTTTATGACTGTACTCTATGAACTGGTATTTTTTTTATTTTTCTAATGATGAAACATCTGGTTGTGTGTGTGTGTGTGTGTGTGTGTGTGTGTGTGTGTGTGTGTGTGTGTGTGTGTGTGTGTGTGTGTGTGTGTGTGTTTGTCAGTACAACACTATGTTAATCTGACAGTAAATGGTTTCAGTCAGTCAGTCAGTGTGTGTGTGTGTGTGTGTGTGTGTGTGTGTGTGTGTGTGTGTGTGTGTGTGTGTGTGTGTGTGGTCTCATTGAAGATAAGCAGTTTGCATCTCCCTTGCTTCTTCAGCCTTGTATGTTTGCTCATCAGCTGTGAGACACTTTCATTTTCTGCTTCAAATGTATCAGTGCTTATGTAGGCTTTCACTTCAAGGTGAATGTAACTATGACTACTATAGATGTGTATGGCAGAAAAAAACTGGAAATGAACACTTTGACTTTTCACATCGATGGCACGTTCGCCAGATGTAACCCGTCCTTCTACTCTTTGGACACACAGTAGATGATGAATTTTCGTCGATTTGGATTTGTTTTCGGTAAAAGGTTATTCTTTTGTTTTTGTTTTTTGTTGCTGTAGACAGAAGAATCTTGGCCAGTATTAAGTAATAATTCCGATATTTTCTTTCCTTTCCGCATGTGAGATAACATGTCTTTATATTTTGATCGAGACTGGTCTTGATCTTTTTTTTATTTTTAATTCAGGATGGAAGATCAGTTGTATGGTTTGAACTATTTCTCCCCCTCTGCTCTGTGGAAAGCAGTGATGTGATCAATGCCAAGACAGAGAAAGCCAAATGCATCTTGTGCTCTTGGCCGACCCGGTGCTGTGTGTCTGAGCCAGAGAGAAGAGGTGGGGATTG
>JAFLJL010018594.1:0-17615 GCA_018398815.1 Conus ventricosus | reverse complement strand
AGGTTACAGGACACCCATTTAATTCAGGTTACAGACACCCATTTAATTCAGGTTACATGACACCCAATAATTCAGGTTACAGGACACCCATTTAATTCAGGTTACAGGACACCCATTTAATTCAGGTTACATGACACCCATTTAATTCAGGTTAGAGGACACCCATTTAATTCGGGTTACAGGACACCCATTTAATTCAGGTTACAGACACCATTTGATTCAGGTTAGAGGACACCCATTTAATTCAGATTAGAGGACACCCATTTAATTCAGGTTACAGGACACCCATTTAATTCAGGTTAGAGGACACCCAGTTAATTCAGGTTAGAGGACACCCATTTAATTCAGGTTAGAGGACACCCATTTAATTCAGGTTACAGGACACCCATTTAATTCAGGTTTGAGGACACCCATTTAATTCAGGTTACAGGACACCCATTTAATTCAGGTTAGATCTGCCTCTGCAATGGTAAAGATCATGGTGTTGGCGCTGTAATACCAGACCCCGCTATGAAGGAACAATTCCAGACATGAAGTCACAGTTCCAGACATGAAGGCACGATTCCAGACATGAAGTCTTAATTCCAGACATGAAGGCACGATTCCAGACATGAAGTCTTAATTCCAGACATGGAGTGGAAGTGATAACGGTGCTGGTGAATCGTGCCATGAAATGATTGTGTTATTTGGGATTGGCCAGTGTGGTGGGTTCTGTGGTTTCGTGGCAAGGGGAAACACTGAGGTTACCAGACCATCATCAGCCCTCATCCGACGTCTGAACGGCTGTCCCACACAGAGAACGCTACACTCATACTGCCCTCATCCGACGTCCTGAACTGTCCCACACAGAGAAAGCTACACCCATACTGCCCTCATCCGACGTCTGAACGGCTGTCCCACACAGAGAAAGCTACACCCATACTGCCCTAATCCGACGTCTGAACGGCTGTCCCACACAGAGAAAGCTACACCCATACTGCCCTCATCCGACGTCTGAACTGTCCCACACAGAGAAAGCTACACCCATACTGCCCTCATCCGACGTCTGAACTGTCCCACACAGAGAAAGCTACACCCATACTGCCCTCATCCGACGTCTGAACGGCTGTCCCACGCAGAGAAAGCTACACACCATACTGCCCTCATCCGACGTCTGAACTGTCCCACACAGAGAAAGCTACACCCATACTGCCCTCATCCGACGTCTGAACGGCTGTCCCACACAGAGAAAGCTACACCCATACTGCCCTCATCCGACGTCTAAACGGCTGTCCCACACAGAGAAAGCTACACCCATACTGCCCTCATCAGGACGTCTGAACGGCTGTCCCACACAGAGAAAGCTACACCCATACTGCCCTCATCCGACGTCTGAACGGCTGTCCCACACAGAGAAAGCTACACCCATACTGCCCTCATCCGACGTCTGAACTGTCCCACACAGAGAAAGCTACACCCATACTGCCCTCATCCGACGTCTGAACTGTCCCACACAGAGAAAGCTACACCCATACTGCCCTCATCCGACGTCTGAACTGTTGTCCCACACAGAGAAAGCTACACTCCACTGCCCTCATCCGACGTCTGAACTGCTGTCCCACACAGAGAAAGCTACACCCATACTGCCCTCATCCGACGTCTGAACTGTCCCACACAGAGAATGCTACACCCATACTGCCCTCAT
Source organism: Conus ventricosus (assembly GCA_018398815.1). Classification (NCBI taxonomy): domain Eukaryota; kingdom Metazoa; phylum Mollusca; class Gastropoda; order Neogastropoda; family Conidae; genus Conus; species Conus ventricosus. The sequence goes on along the minus strand of JAFLJL010018594.1, from coordinate 15,931 downwards.
CCGACGTCTGAAATGTTCCACACAGAGAAAGCTACACTCCACTGCCCTCATCCGACGTCTGAACTGTCCCACACAGAGAAAGCTACACCCATACTGCCCTCATCCGACGTCTGAACTGTTGTCCCACACAGAGAAAGCTACACCCATACTGCCCTCATCCGACGTCTGAACGGCTGTCCCACACAGTGAAAGCTACACCCATACTGCCCTCATCCGACGTCTGAACTGTTCCACACAGAGAAAGCTACACTCCACTGCCCTCATCCGACGTCTGAACTGTCCCACACAGAGAAAGCTACACTCCACTGCCCTCATCCGACTCTGAACTGTCCCACACAGAGAAAGCTACACTCCACTGCCCTCATCCGACGTCTGAACTGTCCCACACAGAGAAAGCTACACCCATACTTCCCTCATCCGACGTCTGAACTGTCCCACAGAGAGAAAGCTACACTCCACTGCCCTCATCCGACGTCTGAACTGTCCCACACAGAGAAAGCTACACACGTACTGCCCTCATCCGACGTCTAAACGAGTCCCTCTTTGACTGAATGCGTCATTTTGTTTTGTCAACGAGTCCTTCTTTGACTGAATGAGTCATTTTGTTTTGTCAACGAGTCCTTCTTTGACTGAATGCGTCATTTTGTTTTGTCACGAGTCCTTCTTTGACTGAATGCGTCATTTTGTTTTGTCAACGAGTCCCTCTTTGACTGAATGAGTCATTTTGTTTTGTCAACGAGTCCTTCTTTGACTGAATGAGTCATTTTGTTTTGTCAACGAGTCCTTCTTTGACTGAATGCGTCATTTTGTTTTGTCAACGAGTCCTTCTTTGACTGAATGCGTCATTTTGTTTTGTCAACGAGTCCTTCTTTGACTGAATGCGTCATTTTGTTTTGTCAACGAGTCCCTCTTTGACTGAATGCGTCATTTTGTTTTTGTCAACGAGTCCCTCTTGACTGAATGCGTTATTTGTTTTTGTCAACGAGTCACTCTTTCCAACTTTTTGTCCTGATTAATTAAATCACCTATTTACTGAGTTCTTCTGCTGTAACACCGTGCACCTCCATAATGCGACCTCCTGACTTAACGGACGGCGTGGAGCGCATATGGACTTGTTCACACACTGTGACGCCTCGTCCTTGATCAAAGAAAAAAGCAGCTGAAACAACTGCAGCGACCGAAATGAATGGAGAGACAGCAGCACCGCTTTGTGACCACTCAGACTTTGTACAAAGGCGACAAGCGACAAACAAAGAACAGCAACAACATGCCTTATCTGCGTTTGCTGAAGAGTGTCTGTGACAGTTTCCAAGGTTGGTTCTTTACAAAGAGAAGAATGAAAACACGAAACAAAACAAAACAAGCAAAAGGTGAAGGTACACAGACACGCGCGCGGGCGCGGTACACACACACACACACACACACACACACACACACACACACACACACACACACACACACACATACACACACACGCACGCACGCACGCACGCACGCACGCACGCACGCACGCACGCACGCACGCACGCACGCACGCACACACACACACACACACACACACACACAAGAAATAGAAATACACGGCCGTGTATTTCTTGTTTCTTTGTCATTATACTCTTCAAACTCACCTATACCATGCTAGTTATTGTGCAATTCAGTTCTCCTGTTCATATGGGCCAGAGGGCCTGCAAAAACTGAATAAACCATTATTATTGTTGTTATTGTTGTTATTATTGTTGTTATTGTTATTGCTACACACACACACACACACACACACACACACACACACACACACACCCCACACACACACACACACACACAGAAAGAAAAAATAGACAAAAAAAACCCAGAACAAAACCTAAAACAACTAAACCAAACAAACAATCGAGCAAACGAACAACAAAAAACTCTGAAAACAAAAGATAAAAACAACAACAAGAACAACAACAACAAACTCTGAAAACAAAAGACAAAAACAACAACAACAACAACAACAACAAACTCTGAAAACAAAAGACAAAAACAACAACAACAACAACAACAACAAACTCTGAAAACAAAAGACAAAAACAACAACAACAACAACAACAAACTCTGAAAACAAAAGACAAAAACAACAACAACAGCAACAAAAAACTCTGAAAACAAAAGACAAAAACAACAACAACAACAACAAAAAACTCTGAAAACAAAAGACATAAACAACAACAACAACAACAAAAAACTCTGAAAACAAAAGACAAAAACAACAACAACAACAACAACAAACTCTGAAAACAAAAGACAAAAACAACAGCAACAACAACAAAAAACTCTGAAACAAAAGACAAAAACAACAACAACAACAACAAAAAACTCTGAAAACAAAAGACAAAAACAACAACAACAACAACAACAAACTCTGAAAACAAAAGACAAAAACAACAACAACAACAACAAAAAACTCTGAAAACAAAAGACAAAAACAACAACAACAACAACAACAACAAACTCTGAAAACAAAAGACAAAAACAACAACAACAGCAACAAAAAACTCCGAAAAAAAAAGACAAAAAACAACAACAACAGCAACAAAAAAAACTCTGAAAACAAAGGCAAAAACAACAACAACAGCAACAAAAAACTCTGAAAACAAAAGACAAAAACAACAACAGCAACAAAAAACTCTGAAAACAAAAGACAAAAACAACAACAACAGCAACAAAAAACTCTGAAAACAAAAGACAAAAACAACAACAACAACAACAAAAAACTCTGAAAACAAAAGACAAAAACAACAACAACAACAACAAAAAACTCTGAAAACAAAAGACAAAAACAACAACAACAAACAACAAAAAACTCTGAAAACAAAAGACAAAAACAACAACAACAACAACAAAAAACTCTGAAAACAAAAGACAAAAACAACAACAACAACAACAACAAACTCTGAAAACAAAAGACAAAAACAACAACAACAACAACAAAAAACTCTGAAAACAAAAGACAAAAAACAACAACAACAACAACAAAAAACTCTGAAAACAAAAGACAAAAAACAACAACAACAACAACAAAAAACTCTGAAAACAAAAGACAAAAACAACAACAACAACAACAACAAAAAACTCTGAAAACAAAAGACAAAAACAACAACAACAGCAACAAAAAACTCTGAAAACAAAAGACAAAAACAACAACAACAGCAACAAAAAACTCTGACAACAAAAGACAAAAACAACAACAACAGCAACAAAAAACTCTGAAAACAAAAGACAAAAACAACAACAGCAACAAAAAACTCTGAAAACAAAAGACAAAAACAACAACAACAGCAACAAAAAACTCTGAAAACAAAAGACAAAAACAACAACAACAACAACAAAAAACTCTGAAAACGAAAGACAACAACAACAACAACAACAACAAAAAACTCTGAAAACAAAAGACAAAAACAACAACAACAACAACAAAAAACTCTGAAAACAAAAGACAAAAACAACAACAACAACAACAACAAACTCTGAAAACAAAAGACAAAAACAACAGCAACAACAACAAAAAACTCTGAAACAAAAGACAAAGACAACAGCAACAACAACAAAAAACTCTGAAAACAAAAGACAAAAACAACAACAACAACAACAAAAAACTCTGAAAACAAAAGACAAAAACAACAACAAAAACAACAACAAACTCTGAAAACAAAAGACAAAAAAAAACAACAACAACAACAAAAAACTCTGAAAACAAAAGACAAAAACAACAACAACAACAACAACAACAAACTCTGAAAACAAAAGACAAAAACACAACAACAACAACAAAAAACTCTGAAAACAAAAGACAAAAACAACAACAACAACAACAAAAAACTCTGAAAACAAAAGACAAAAACAACAACAACAACAACAACAAAAAACTCTGAAAAAAAAAGACAAAAACAACAACAACAACAAAAAACTCTGAAACAAAAGACAAAAACAACAACAACAACAACAACAAAAATACTCTGAAAACAAAAGACAAAAACAACAACAACAACAACAAAAAACTCTGAAAACAAAAGACAAAAACAACAACAACAACAAAAAAAACTCTGAAAACAAAAGACAAAAACAACAACAACAACAACAACAAAAAACTCTGAAAACAAAAGACAAAAACAACAACAACAACAACAACAAAACTCTGAAAACAAAAGACAAAAACAACAACAACAACAACAAAAAACTCTGAAAACAAAAGACAAAAACAACAACAACAACAAAAAACTCTGAAAAACAAAAGACAAAAACAACAACAACAACAACAAAAAACTCTGAAAACAAAAGACAAAGGCAACAACAGCAACAAAAAACTCTGAAAACAAAAGACAAAAACAACAACAGCAACAAAAAACTCTGAAAACAAAAGACAAAAACAACAACAGCAACAAAAAAACCTGAAAACAAAAGACAAAAACAACAACAGCAACAAAAAACCTCTGAAAACAAAAGACAAAAACAACAACAGCAACAAAAAACTCTGAAAACAAAAGACCAAAAACAACAACAGCAACAAAAAAACTCTGAAAACAAAAGACAAAAACAACAACAGCAACAAAAAACTCTGAAAACAAAAGACAAAAACAACAACAGCAACAAAAAACTCTGAAAACAAAAGACAAAAACAACAACAGCAACAAAAACTCTGAAAACAAAAGACAAAACAACAACGCAACAAAAAACAACAGGAATACGAAAACATGAATGAGTATGAATTCATGATGAGGGAAAAGACAGGGAAACCCCCCTCTCTCTCTCTCTCTCTCTCTCTCTCTACACACACACACCACACACACACACACACACACACACACACACACACACACACACACACACACACACACACACGCACGCACGCCACGCACGCACGCACGCACGCACGCACGCACGCACGCACGCACGCACGAAACACAGAGAATATAATGAAAAAGAAAACCGGTATAATAAATAATAACATTAACCAGTTTCATGCACATCACAAAAAAGTCATTAAAAAAAAAGGACACAACGCATCCCGCCCCACACGTCTCCACCCCTACCCCCACCCCCACCCTGTCTTCCTTCCAGTCAAGTTCAAACCCTCAACCCGAAGATCATCTCTGAAAGACAACAGTTCCTTGAGAGCAGAACCACTGAGCCCAGGCCTGTCTGAAATGCCAGAACTCAGTCCTCATCGATCGCCGCCGCTCGGGGACCACGCACGCACACGCGAGCTCCCACCATCCACCCACACCCCCTTTCCACCCCCAACCCACCTTCCTCCTCCCACCCTCCCTCCAACCCCCACCCTCCACCTCCGACCCCTCCACACTAACCCCCCCCCCCCCCCCCCCCCCCTCTCCCGAACCTAGGGTTGCCCACTGGCGCGCGCCTTCGTCAGATTTGGACCAATTGTTAATGAGATTGACATTTCTCAAGCCAATCGAAACTGGGAGAGTTGTCAGGCGCGTGATTCCAGACAGAGGCGCCGAGCTGTGGAAGCAGTGGAGTTGCTCTTCAGATGGTCCTCTCCTGTCCCCTCCTGTGCTGTCCTGTGCTGTGCTGTCCTGTGCTGTCTTGTGGCAGCCGGGGGGGGGGGGGGGGGGGGGGGGGGGGGGGGGGGGGGGTTCCACGCCTCACAGCGGTCTCCTGTAGAGATAAAGCAGCACTTTTTGTGTGCAGAGAGATCGTGTTGCCTCTATCTCTATCTTTTGGTGTCGTTCGCTCTTCTTCTTCTCCCCTCCTCCTCTCCTCCTCCTCCTCCTTCCTTCTTCTTTCTTCCTTCTTCTCTCTCTCTCTCTCTTCTCTCTCTCTCTCTACATTTTATGTGAGAATGGATTTGGTATTGTATGGCTAAGCCAAGGTGCTGGTTGTGAGTATGGTTTTATTAGTGAATTCAAATATAGACTTATCTCCTGCTATAAACAGCATTGGCATTCAGAATTGGAAGCTAATGATAAATATAGGTGGTTTTATTCTTTCAAAAATGTTTTTCAAGCAGAAAAATATTTATCATTTGTATTGGATAAATGGCATAGGGTTAGTCTTATCAGATTCAGACTAAGAGTTAGCGGCCTAAAAAATGTCAAACATTGGTTTCAAACTGAAGAAGATAAAAACAACGTTTGCCCGTCGTGTGGAAATGGAACAGAGGATGAAATTAATTTACTGGTCAATTGCTCTGCTTATAATGAAAAACGCAAAAGCTGTAATATTCTAAATTCCTTTACAGGAAATCCTGATCAGAGATCGGTAACATATATTTTTCAAATAACAATGAAAATGTAACGATATCCCTGGCTAGATTTTTAGCAGAAGCAATGAAGATTAGGAAAGTGTTAATTGAACAAAGTCCAACAAATTACAAGATGATCCACCATCTGTATACCCGCGTTCGCGCATGCATCTCTCTGTTTCTGTCTCTGTCTCTTCTCTCTCTTTCTCTCGCACTCTTCCTCTCTCTCTCTCCCCTCTCCTCTCCTCCTCTCTCTCCTCTCTCTCTCCTCTCTCTCTCTCTCTCTCTCTCTCTCTCTCTCTCTGCGTGCGCGCGTGTGTGTGAGTGTGCGCGCGCGAGCGCGCGCGTGTGCATGCACCTGCATGTGCGTGCATATTTTCTTTCATGCGTGTGTGTGTATAGTCTTTTGATAAAGATTTGAGACATTTATGACAAAACATTTATTTATATATGATTGTCCCCCCTTGTCTGAAAGGGCTGTACAGCTATTGGACAATAAAAGAAGTGTCAGTGTCAGTGTCTCTCTCTCTCTCTCTCTTGATGGCGTTCGCTCTTCTTCTTCTTCTTCTTCTTCTTCTTCTTCTTCTTCTTCTCTCCTCCTCCTCCTCCTCCTCCTCCTCCTCTCTCCTCTTCTTCTTCTTCTTCTTCTTCTTCTTCTTCTTCTTCTTCTTCTTCTTCTTCTTCTCTCTCTGTCTCTCTGTCTCTGTCGGTCTGTTTGTTCTGTCTGTCTGTCTGTCTGTCTGTCTGTCTGTCTGTCTGTCTGTCTCGTCGGTCTGTCTGTCTGTCTGTCTGTCTGTCTGTCGGTCTGTTTGTCTGTCGTCTGTCTGCTGTCGTCTGTCGTCTGTCTGTCTAGCTGTCTGTCTGTTGTCTGTCTGTCGTCTGTCTGTCGTCTGTTGTCTGCTGTCTGTTTGACTGTTCTGTACTGTCTGTATGTTCTTGTGGTGACTGTCTATCCTTGGTTTCTTCTGCATACTTTACTTTGACTGTTTTGTGTTGATGTTTTGTGTGACTGTTCTTGTGTTGATGTTGCTTGTGGCTGACTGTTTGTGTTGATGTTCTTGTGGTGACTGTTTTGTGTTGATGTTCTTGTGGTGACTGTTTTGTGTTGATGTTCTTGTGGTGACTGTTTTGTGTTGATGTTCTTGTGGTGACTGTTTGTGTTGATGTTCTTGTGGTGACTGTTTTGTGTTGATGTTCTTGTGGTGACTGTTTTGTGTTGATGTTCTTGTGGTGACTGTTTTGTGTTGATGTTCTTGTGGTGACTGTTTTGTGTTGATGTTCTTGTGGTGACTGTTTGTGTTGATGTTCTTGGTGGTGACTGTTTGTGTTGATGTTCTTGTGGTGACTGTTTGTGTTGATGTTCTTGTGGTGACTGTTTTGTGTTGATGTTCTTGTGGTGACTGTTTTGTGTTGATGTTCTTGTGGTGACTGTTTGTGTTGATGTTCTTGTGGTGACTGTTTTGTGTTGATGTTCTTGTGGTGACTGTTTTGTGTTGATGTTCTTGTGTGACTGTTCTGTGTTGATGTTCTTGTGGTGACTGTTCTGTGTTGATGTTCTTGTGATGACTGTTTTGTGTTGATGTTCTTGCGGTGACTGTTTTGTGTTGATGTTCTTGTGGTGACTGTTCTGTGTGATGTTCTTGTGGTGACTGTTCTGTGTTGATGTTCGTGGATGACTGTTCTGTGTTGATGTTCGTGTGATGACTGTTCTGTGTTGATGTTCTTGGGTGATGGAGAACGACAACCCAGCTTCAACACAAAACAAAACAAGATGCAAAGCATATAAACGTACTCCCAGTTTATCTTGAATACGCGTGAGATATTCCATAAAGAGTAAAAACCGTTTTGGGCCGTTATAGCCGTTAGTAAGGGTTATTCTGGTAAACATGGGCCATTATCTGTGACCAATAATGAACATACCTACAAATTTTCAGAAAGATCAGCCAAACACTTTCTGAGATTTTCCATAAAGAAAAAAACTGTTATGGGCGTTATAGCCGTTAGTAACGGCCGTTAGTAATGGCTATGACGGTAAAAGAAAACATCAAGCATAATCTGTGACCCATAATGAACATACCTACAAATTTTCAGGAAGATCGGCCACGTACTTTCTGAGATATTCCATAAAAACGAAAAACCGCTATGGGCCGTTATAGCCATTAGTAACGGCTATTCTGGTAAACTAAAACATCGAGCATCATCCGTGACCCTTAATGAACATACCTATAAATTTTCAGAAAGATCGGCCAAGTACTTTCCAAGATATTCCATAAAGAAGAAAAACCGTTGTGGGCAGTTATAGCCGTTAGTAACGGCTATAGCAGTTAAAATGACACATCGAGCATCATCCGTGGCCCATAATAAACATACCTACAGATTTTCAGAAAGATTGGCCAAATACTTTCTGAGATATTCTATAAAGAAGAAAAACCGTTATGGGCCCTTGTGGCCGTTAGTAACGGCTATAACGGTAAATAACACATCGGGCATCATCCGTGACCCATAAGGAGCATACCTACAAATTTTCAGAAAGACCGGCCCAGTACTTTCTGAGATATTCTATAAAAAAAGAAAAATCGTTATGGGCCGTTATAGCCGTTAGTAACGGTTATAATGATTAAAAAAACATTAGTCATTATCCGTGGGCCATAATAAACATACCTACAATTTTTCAGAAAGATCGGCCAAGTACTTTCTAAGATATCCCATAAAAAAGAAAAACTGTTATGGGCCATTATAGCCTTTAGTAACGGATATAACGGTAAAATAAAACATTGGGCATGATCCGTGACCCATAATGGACATACCTTCAAATTTTCAGAAAGATCGGCCAAGTACTTTCTAAGATATCCATGAAGAAGAACAAGATGCAAAGCAATAACCGTACTTCCAGTTCATCCTAAATTACGCTGAGATTATCCTCATAAAGAGGAAAAACCGTCTTGGGCTGGTGTAACGGTTAGTAATGGCTATTCTGGTAAACATCGGCCATCATCTGTGACCTATAATGAATATACTTACAAATTTAAGAAATATCGGCCAAAAACTTTCTGAGAATTTCCATAAGAAGAAAACCATTATCGGCCGTTAGCAACGGCTAAAACGGTAAACTTAAACATCGGGCATCATCCGTGACCCATAATGAACATACTTACAAATTTTCAGATATATCCGCCACATACTTTCTGAGATATTCCATAAAAAGAACCGTTATGTGCCGTTATATCCGTTAGTAACGGCTATAACGGTAAACTAAAACATCGGACATCATCCGGGACCCATAATGAACATACCTACAAATTTTCAGAAAGATCAGCCAAGTACTTTCTGAGATATTCCATGAAGAAGAAAAACCGTTACAGGCCGTTACAGCCGTTAGTAACGGCTATAACGGTAAACTAAAACATTGGGCATCATCCGTTACCCATAATGAACATACCTGGTAATTTTCACAAAGATCGGCCAAGTACTTTCGGAGATATTCCAAAAAGAAGAAAAACCGTTACAGGCCGTTACAGCCGTTAGTAACGGCTATAACTGTACTCTAAAACATCAGCATTATTTGTGACCCATAATGAACATACCCACAAATTTTCAGAAAGATCGCCAAGTACTTTCTGGGATATTCCATAGAGAAGAAAAAACCGTTACAGGCTGTTACAGGCGTTAGTAACGGCTATAACGGTAAACTAAAACATCGGGCATCATCTTTGGCCCATAATGAACATACCTACAAATTTTCAGAAAGATAGGCCCTGTAGTTTTGTCTGGAGCGAGTGGAACACATTTTGACCACGGATGGACACACACACACACACACACACACACACACACACACACACACACACACACACACACACACACACACACACACAGCATTTCTTCGTTCCCATTCTAAAGTACTCCCTGTTCTATAAGAATGGGAGTACAAAAACCGTTATGGGCTGTTACGGCCGTTAGTAACGGCTATAACAGTTAAAATAACACATCGGGCATCATCGTGGCCCATTATGAACATACCCACAAATTTTCTGAAAGTTTGGCCGAGTACTTTCTGACATATTCTGTAAACCAGTTATGGGCCGTTATATCCGTTAGTAACGGCTATAACGGTAAAATAACATATTGGGCATGATCCGTGACCCATAATGAACATGCCTACAAATTTTCGGAGAGATCGGCCAGTAGGTTTGTCTGAGCGAGTGGAACACATTTTGACCACGGACGGTCGGACGGACGGACACACACACACACACACACACACACACCACACACACACACACACACACACACACACACACACACACGAGAGCATTTCTTCGTTCCCATTGTAAAGTACTCCCTGTTCTATAAGAATGGGAGTACAAAGAACGAATTTCTCTCTCTCTCTCTCTCTCTCTCTCTCTCTCTCCTCTGTCCTTTTGTCTGTCTGTCACCTCTCTCTCTCTCTTACTTTATAATGCATTTTCCAAAGACACGGCACTGCATCTCTATCAGAACAGACACCGCATCTCTATCAAGAACAACCAAACAGAACAAAGACACAGACACTGCTTTCTCTATCAAGAACCAACCAAACAGAACAAAGACACAGACACTGCATCTCTATCAAGAACCAACCAAACAGAACAAAGACACAGACACTGCATCTCTATCAACACACACCACACACACACACACACACAACACACACACACACACAAAAAACACAGACGCCTTGTCCATGTCGTGGAAGCAGTGTGGAGACAGGGGAGGCCTTGTCTGTCATGGAAGACAGTGTGGATGACGAGGGGAGGCCTTGTCCATGTGTTGGAAGACAGTGTGGATGACGAGGGGAGGCCTTGTCCATGTCATGGAAGACAGTGTGGATGACGAGGGGAGGCCTTGTCCATGTGTGGAAGACAGTGTGGATGACGAGGGGAGGCCTTGTCCATGTCGTGGAAGACAGTGTGGATGACGAGGGGAGGCCTTGTCCATGTCATGGAAGACAGTGTGGATGACGAGGGGAGGCCTTGTCCATGTCGTGGAAGACAGTGTGGATGACGGGGGAGGCCTTGTCCATGTCATGGAAGACAGTGTGGATGACGAGGCCTTGTCCATGTCATGGAAGACAGTGTGGATGACGAGGGGAGGCCTTGTCCATGTCATGGAAGACAGTGTGGATGACGAGGGGAGGCCTTGTCCATGTCATGGAAGACAGTGTGGATGACGAGGGGAGGCCTTGTCCATGTGTTGGAAGACAGTGTGGATGACGAGGGAGGCCTTGTCCATGTCATGGAAGACAGTGTGGATGACGAGGGAGGCCTTGTCCATGTCATGGAAGACAGTGTGGATGACGAGGGGAGGCCTTGTCCATTCTTGGAAGACAGTGTGGATGACGAGGGGAGGCCTTGTCCATGTCATGGAAGACAGTGTGGATGACGAGGCCTTGTCCATGTCATGGAGACAGTGTGGATGACGAGGGAGGCCTTGTCCATGTGTTGGAAGACAGTGTGGATGACGAGGGAGGCCTTGTCCATGTCATGGAAGACAGTGTGGTGACGAGGGAGGCCTTGTCCATGTCTGAAGACAGTGTGGATGACGAGGGAGGCTTGTCCATAGTCTTGGAAGACAGTGTGGATGACGAGGCCTTTCCATTCGTGAGGGTGACGAGGCGAATGCTCTTCCTCTCTTTGGTCAAAACAAGAGTGCCTTTTCACTCTCCCTCTCTGCTTCTATAGTCATAACAAGAGTGTCTTTTACCTCCCCTCTCTGCTTCTATAGTCATAACAAGAGTGCTTTTTCACTCATGTAGCGACGCAGCCCGGTTAGTGCCACAAACATTATGATCCGAACGGCACCCGAATTCCCACAGATTTTTATCAACGGTATCGCTGTTGAAACCTGGGGTGTGTTTTTAGTTGCAGGGGAAGGGAGATTATTGATGTGAAGGGGGAAGAATGGGGTGGAACGTTTTCGCCCACCTTTTATTGAAAGCCAGCGGCTTCGCCGACGCTGTTCAGAGTCGTCGCCCCTGTTGCTTTTCCAAGGCGATTATCTCCCGTATCGTTTTCGTCATCTTGGTGAGGTGAAAACCGCGAAAAGTGGTCTTGGTTTCGTTCACTGGGTGCGTGTGCTGTCTGTCCATTTGTCTTCTCTCTCTGTTTGTCTGTCTGTCCGTGAGTCTCTCTCTCTCTCTGTTTCTTTTTTTGTGGTCTGTCTGTCGTCCTCTTTCTCTTGTCTCTGTCTGTCTCTCATCTGTCTAGCTGTTTGTCTGTCTGTCTGTCTGTCGCTCTGTCTGTCTGTCTGTCTGTCTGTTTCTCTCGTGTCTCTTGTTTGTCGAGTCTGGGGACAGTCTCATCTACGTTGTAATTGAATTACATCACTTTTTTGCATTCAACGCTTTTTAAATATACGGGCCAAATACCCCAAATTACAATGGTATACGGTGAGCTAGGAAGGTATCCTTTGTATGTAAATAGTGCAATAAAATCAATGCGCAACTGGTTCGAATTGCAAAAGCTGTCACTCGCTAGACTACCAAAATGGAAAAAAATCAAAATTAGTTCATTGTACAAGGAATCGGCGTGTACAAATTGGGTATCTTCCATAAAACACTGTTTGGATACTTATGGCGTTTCTCTTGTTTGGTTACACGGTGGAGTGAATTACGAGAAACCGTTTTTTACGTGAACTTAAACAACGCATGATTGACTGGTTAAAGACAAAATTGGGATAGTAAAATAGTAAATAGTGACATATATTCAATATATCGTTCCTTCAAATCCTCATAGCAGCATGAGAAATATTTATGATATTATAATTCCTAAATTTCGCAAAGTGTTCGTGAGATTTCGACTTGGTATTAGTGATTTGAATGTCCATCAAGATATACACTCAACTCCAAAAACTGTCCATTCTGTAATCAAATCGAGGACTAAATACATTTTTTGATTGTTTGTCCATCCTACAAAGATTTAAGAGATAAATACATTTTGCCTCATACTAGAAATGTTCATCAAGTGTCATTGCTTCTTTTACTGCAAAATGAAAATAGAATTGGAACTCGCTCTGTAGCTATGTTCATTTTTAAAGCACTAAAACGAAGAGAGGAACTGTTATCAGTTAACACACAAATGTTAGAATAATTTCAGGAAGAACATTTTGTTATGCAAATATTTTCTTTCATAATTTTCAGTATATGCGCCGAGTGCGTGTTTGTTCTACTTTTATTTTTGACCTCATTGCAGGTAGGTCGGTGGCCTTTGCAATTAAAGTATTTGAGTTTGAGTTTGCCTGTCTGTCTGTCTCTCTATGTCTGTTTGTCCACCTGTCTGTCTGTCTGTCTGTCTACCAGTTTGTCTGTCTGTCCGTCTGTCCGTCTGTCCGTCTGTCTGTCTGTCTGTCTGTCTCCCTCTCTCTGTCTCTCTCTCTGTGAGCAAGGTGAGAGGGGTAACAGGTTTTGGGGTGAAGTAGAATTAGGGGGAGGGCAGGAAAACGAGGGAGCAAAGATTGGGAGGGGGTAGGGGGAGGGGTGTGTATGTGTGACGACAGGGAGGTGTGGGGAAGGAAGGCGGGAGATGGGTGGGGTTGTGGGTGGTGGTGGTGGTGGATGTGGATTTACCTGCTTTAGGTTTTGCTCATCAAGTTCCACTGCAACAGAATAAGAGTTGTAAAGTTCAACTGCAATAGAATAAGATTGTAAAGTTCCACTGCAAAGAATAAGAATTGTAAAGTTCAACTGCAATAGAATAAGAGTTGTAAAGTTCAACTGCAATAGAATAAGATTGTAAAGTTCAACTGCAATAGAATAAGAATTGTAAAGTTCAACTGCAACAGAATAAGAATTGTAAAGTTCAACTGCAATAGAATAAGAATTGTTCAACTGCAATACAATAAGAATTGTAAAGTTCAACTGCAATAGAATAAGAATTGTAAAGTTCAACTGCAGTAGAATAAAAATTGTTCAACTGCAATAGAACGAAAATTGTTCAACTGCAATAGAATAAGAATTGTACAGTTCAACTGCAATAGAATAAGAATTGTAAAGTTCAACCGCAAAAGAATAAGAATTGTTCAACCGCAATTTGTTAAGTGCAATAGAATAAGAATTGCGCGAACCGGAGAATTTGGTCAGAAACATCCTTTTCTTCTTCTTCTTCTTCTTCTTCTTCTTCTTCTTCTTCTTCTTCTTCTCTTTTTTTCTTTTTTGTCTGTTTGTTGTTGTTTTGATTATGCTTCGTTGGGAAGAATGTTGGGGGCGTATACACTCTTGTTCTGGTATTTCCGGTGCAGCCATACAACACAGACACTCTCCACTTTAAAGCAAAGACGTAAACAAACCAACAAACCAACAAACACCTCCCACCCCCAAAGAAAAAAAAAATCAGTTTACAGACTCAAAGGGCTTCAACATGTGTCCAGTTCTTTTCCAAGTAACCGCGTCTTCTGAGTAAAAGAAAAAGAAAAAAAGAAGAAAAAAAAAAGGAAAAAAAAAAGAGAAGAAAATGGACCGTGATACTGTTTCAGCGAAATTCAGGCCGTGTTCAGGATCTGAATCACGTTGACATGACAGTTCTGGAATCACGTTGACATGACAGTTCTGGAATCACGTTGACATGACAGTTGTGGAATCACGTTGACATGACAGTTCTGGAAATCACGTTGACATGACAGTTCTGGAATCACGTTGACATGACAGTTCTGGAATCACGTTGACATGACAGTTGTGGAATGCGCGGAGTTCAGGTCAGACCAGCTTCTGTACCTATTGTGTCAACACACTCCAGCAATGACGTCAAACATTGTGTCAACACACTCCAGCAATGACGTCAAACATCGTGAACCTTACAGCTGTGCCTTAATTTTAGATGTCAGTTTTGTTTTAAACAATGGTAGAAAAACAGTTGTTGAAATCATGCTATAACCGGCACCTAAGTGCAGTTAAGGTCTGTGATTTATTTAAAAAACAAAAACGAAACAAAAGCTGTGTTGAAGCTGGCCACATTTGTGAACTTCATGATGCCGAAAAACTGACAGGATCTCTTTTCCCGCTGTTTCAGCGGATGTCGTGTTTCAGTAGAAATATCTAACTGCTGTTACTTGATGATTGACATGATCGTTACTGCTCGTGCTAGTTCATCGTGAGACTGTTACTTGATGATTGATATGATCGTTACTGCTCGTGCTAGTTCATCGTGTGACTGTACTTGATGATTGACATGATCGTTACTGTTCGTGCTAGTTCATCGTGAGACTGTTACTTGATGATTGACATGATCGTTACTGCTAGTGCTAGTTCATCGTGAGACTGTTACTTGATGATTGATATGATCGTTACTGCTCGTGCTAGTTCATCGTGTGACTGTACTTGATGATTGATATGATCGTTACTGCTCGTGCTAGTTCATCGTGTGACTGTACTTGATGATTGATATGATCGTTCTGCTCGTGCTAGTTCATCGTGAGACTGTTACTTGATGATTGATATGATCGTTACTGCTCGTGCTAGTTCATCGTGAGACTGTTACTGGATGATTGATATGATCGTTACTGCTCGTGCTAGTTCATCGTGAGACTGTTACTGGATGATTGATATGATCGTTACTGCTCGTGCTAGTTCATCGTGTGACTGTACTTGATGATTGACATGATCGTTACTGCTCGTGCTAGTTCATCGTGTGACTGTACTTGATGATTGACATGATC
>JAFLJL010018592.1:102392-107606 GCA_018398815.1 Conus ventricosus | reverse complement strand
AGTATGTCTTACATTTTTCTTGGAAAGACCTCGAGTCTGCTGTTTACTGAAAAGATATCACACACTTTTCCGCTTTTTGATAAGCTTTGGAAATTTATTATCTCAAATGTTACTTTGCACTTAGAATGAAAACCCCGTGCTTCATATATCTAATTTTCTTCCATATTTTACTCCTATCTGAAGGAGAACTTACCTCTTCCTCACAAAAGCTTTGACCAATATTCACACTTTGCGTGGCTAATATTTTGTTATAAAAGCTGATATAGCCACCTTTGAATCTCTGATTTAGATGGAGATCTACGACATAGAGAATTTTATACTTAGAAATCTTTCTTGTTTTGGCTCTTTCACACTCATCTGTCAACCACAAGTTCCCTGCATATTTAAATGTAGAAACACACGAACATCTGGAATGGGAAGATCAGGACCGCGTGAAGTACAGATCTTGTGAACTGATCATACATGGCGATCCTCGTCCTTCATTTTGATGAATGTCAGTAGAAGAAGATATCAAAATGAATGTCAATTTACCCCAGTCTGCTCGATTTGTAATTATATTTTCCTGATTTTATCTTGTATTGAATTAACAGAACCAACTTTTTCGTTTAATCTTATATGTATAGGGAAAATGATCACACCAGTGTATCAGGAGAAGTTTCCCACATGACATCGGGAGCGAATTCAGGAGAAATGAAGGATATGTCAAAGGCTGATGGTTTATGACATACTATATCTGATATTCTGTGATGTCACCATTATTCATAAGTACAAATTTGAATCCACAACATTTTCGACAAATCGGAGGTTTGTGGTTCTTTACAACCATCGGCCCAAGAGCTGAATGCGCATTAAAATCACCTCCTATGAGCCATTTTTTCCTCATTAGGTAATTTCGCACCATTCTGATTATCATTATCTGACCTCTTTGGAAGATAGACGAAACAATATAACAACTAGGTTGCTGTTGGAATTTTACCATAGCAGCCGGAAGATGTTAAATGAGGAATGTTCAACAGGCACGGGATGCATTGATGGGTAAATCAATATTTGCGATGAATCATAATTCATTTTGACTTACCAGATCTGATCTTGATTGTACACGGTGGGTCATGAAATTCCGGAATAGGGGGGTAATTTATTTTTACTTACGTTTAAAGATTGTAGTAATAAGACTTTAAACTGATTTGATGACAAATGTTTGTAATCAGTTCATCAATATTCTAATATGGAACGATCAGTTCCATTGAAGATGTTTCAATATTTGAAAGCTCTTCCATCAGAATAATCTACATTTACAGGAAAAAAAGATCAGTAAATAATTGATAACAGGATTATTATCTGGTGTAGTTGACGTAGTAAGGCCAGCCAAATGTGGAGACTGTGAATCTGCACTGGCCGGAAGTGAAGTCGTCACATCAGATTGGCAGAATTGAGAGTCACCTCAGGGCTATACGGAGATCGATCTCCTCAGGACCGGAAGGAGATGAAGTCACCACAGGTCAGCAGTAGGTGAGACGGTCACCCTCAGGAACCGGAAGGAGATGTAGTCACCACAGGGTCAGCAAGTAGGTGGAGGACGTCACCTAGGACAGAAGGAAAGAAGTCACCGCAGGGTCAAGAGTAGTGGAGACGTCACCTCAGGACCGGAAGGAGATGAAGTCATTGCAGTCAGCAGAGAATGGGGAGTCTCCTCAAGGCAGCAGGACGAGGGAGAGTTTCCTCAGGTCAAGCAGGGAGAGAAGGGGGAGTCCTCCCCAAGGCCTTAGGAGAGGGAGAGCTCCCAAGGCCTGTAGGAGGAGAGGGAGTCTCCCCAAGCCGGTAGAGGAGGAAGGTCTCCCCCAAGGCCTGTAGGAGGAGGAAGATCCTCCCTAGGCCTGTAGGAGGAGGAGAGCTCCCCAAGGCCTGTAGAGGAGAGGGAGTCTCCCAAGGCCTGTTAGAGGCTGGAAGTCCTCCCCATGGCCTGTAGGAGAGGGAGATTCTCCCCAAGGCCTGTAGGAGGAGGAAGTCTCCCCAAGGCCTTAGTAGGAGGAGGGAAGAGTCTCCCCAAGGCCTTAGGAGGAGAGGAGTCTCCCCAAGGCCTGTAGGAGGAGGAGAGTCTCCCAAGGCCTGTAGAGGAGAAGGGGAATCTCCCCAAGGCCTGAAGAGGAGGAGAGTCACCCCAAGCCTGTAGGAGGGAGGGAGAGTCTCCCCAAGGCCATGTAAGGAGGAGTACGAGCCTCCTCAGGGCCAACAAAGGAGGATGAGTCGTCCTCACTAGAAACGCAGAAGAAGAGACTCTCCTCATGGTTGGCTGAGGTGGAGACGTCCCTCCTCCAAAACAGCAAGCGGTGTAGCTGTCTCCTCAGGGTATCAGGAGGTGTAGTCCGACTCCTCAGAGGCAGTAGAGGGTGTAGACATCTCCTCATGAACAGCAGAAGTTAGCGATGAAAGAGAAAGAGACATGAATGTGACCACTGTTGCAGCAGCTGATCTTTCAACGCTGGATAGAAGATGAAGGCGCATGAGGGAGTGAGGTTGAATAGATTGAAGCAAATTTGAAACACATTTGAAGGTTTTCTTGTTGTCGAAAGAACGGGAGTACACAGTTGACAGAAAAGAAGAGAGTGAGGGGGAGTACGACGGCCAAACTTGACAGCATCAGCATACAAATCTTCGCACTAGAGCAGATGAGGAGTTGATGAGGTTGATATGTGATCTTGGTGTTTGTTTGCTGCTCACACTTAGCATCCCCGCCTTCTTACTTCTGCCATGAGCGTCACAAAAGGCAATGCACTGTTTGGATCTGAGGGGGCTGCGGCCTTGACCACAATCTTTTGCTGGCATGTCTGTACGCAGCGGAGTGGTGCCCTTTGCAGTTCCGCATTGTGGGCATTCCGCCTTGCAGATTTCCTTGAATGTGACCTCTCCCCACACCTGCTGCACGTCCCCTGCTTCGCCCTGCACTGCTTCCTGGTGTGGTTCAGTCTCTGACATAATCGTGCACTGTCGGACGGAGCCTATAGGGTCACAGAGTACGATTTGCCATCAATTTGTATTTATCGGAAGACGTGGGTGGTGAAAAGGAGGTGTTTGTTCTGTGTTCTTCCCTTTTTTGTATTTTGTCAACATTCAGTACCACGTACATTTGATCAGATCGTCCTTCTCTCAGAATTTCGTATACAACGCCGAAGGTTTTTAACAGATGTATGTTGTGTGTGTGATGTGTGTGTGTGTGTGTTTTGTGATGCGTATGTTGATTTCTTGTTGTTGTTGTTGTGTGTGTATGTGTAATGTGTGTGTGTGAGCACGTGCGCGTGCGTACGGTGCCCTGCGCGCCGGCGTGTGACCATCGCGTGTGTGTGTGTGTGGCCTGGGTTTTGTGTGTGTGTCTGTGTGTGTGTGTGTGTGTGTGTGTTTGTGTGTGTGTGTTGTGTGTGTGTTGTGTGTGGGTGCGTGGAGAGAGAGAGATAAGAGGAAGCCGAGTGAGAAAGAGACAAGAGCGCGAGAGAGAGAGAGAGAAGAGGAGAGAGAAGAGGAGAGGAGAGAGAGAAGAGAGAGAGAGAGAGAGAGATGCGTAGGTGTGTGTGTTTGTGAGAATAATAATAATAATGTTTAATTTATATAGCGTTATTCTCTATAATTTTAGGGCTCTAAGCGCTTTACATTACCAACAACAACAACAACAACAACTACACACAGCAACAACAACAAACACTACACACACACTCACACACTCACACACACACACACACACACACACTCCACACACACACACACGCCGATCACACCCGTGCGAGCGCACCCGCGCAGAACCGCGCGCGTACATGTGCTCACGCATGACCACACACCCCACGCTCAGACACCAGCACGCACAACACGCAAGCACTCACAACAACACGGCCTGTCACTACAAGTACACAACCACCAGGCAACTCACGCGTGCATGCAAAAACCCACATCACGTGGATTGGGAAGTTTTTGGGGGGGGGGGGGGGTGGGCGACTGTGATGAAAGAAGTTAGTGTTGACTGCAGATTTGAAAGAAAGGGAGTAGGTAGGTTGTCTGACACCTGAATGGGAAGTTATTCCAAAGTTGTCCTTGAAGGAAGTGAACGTTTGAACCAAAAGATTTGTTCTGACAGAAGGAATGTGCAAGACGACTGTCGCAGAGGAACGAATTGGCGGGATTGTGGTGTAGATGTGGAGGATGTCCGGAAAGATATTTTGGTCCATACCAGAAAACAGAAGAGAAATCAGATAGAACCCCCAGCTTGTAGTCAATTCGCCTCTGATTGGAAGCCAGTGGAGGGACTCAAACAGAGGAGTGGCCACTATTTTTACGTTTAGACGCTTTGCAAACAAGCCTGGCAGCGCTATTCTACCCCTTCTGCAGTTTATTAGAGGTACTTGGTGAGCCAGCCAAGAGACTGTTGCAGTATCCAGCTTGAGAGATCGTGGGAACAAACCAGAGTTTTTTGTGGCTTCCAGTGGAAAGGAGTGTCTGATTGAACTGATCTTACGTTGTAATTTCCCAGATAGCGCCTTACAAACATTAGACCACTGTGCTTGAAAGAGAGGGTGAATCAAAAGTCACACCGAGGCTACGATCCTGGAATGAGAGTTGAATATCAGAACTTCCGATACTGATGAAGAAGGAAGGGAGGAATACCTTGGAGTTTTGGGGAGGCAGCAAGAGAAGAACTTCCAGTTTTGTTCGTCATTCAGCTTGCAACTTATTCAAAGTCAATCCAATTCTTTAAATCCTGTGAACAGCTTATTAACATCACTGACAACGTTCTTGAGTTGAGATACGTGCTTGAACTTGTACAATCTGGGTGTCATCAGCAAAGCTCTCATGCAGCAAGAGTGCTGATCGATATTTCTGACACAGGTCTGTCATACAGAGTACAAACAGAACTTGGCCCAAGGACGGAACCTTGCGGTACCCCACAGGTTAAAGGTGTAGGAATGAAGAAAGACCATTGACAACAATTCTCTGGGAACGATCCTGAAGAATAGGACCTAACCCCCGCAAGAACAGTGCCCTGAATGCCAACAGGAAGTTCGGCGTCTAGAAAGGAGAATGCCATGATCAATGTGTCAAATGCCGCGGAAAGATCTAAAAGAAGAGAAGGGAGACTTTGACATCACATCAAGCAAGAAGAAGATCGTTTACATACTTTCAGGAGAGCGGCTCTGGCTATGGCCCAGCCCTTTAAGCAACGGTAAGGGTCAT
>JAFLJL010018592.1:74930-96392 GCA_018398815.1 Conus ventricosus | reverse complement strand
AGGGGAGCCCGCCGCCCTCGACTGGCCGGGCCTGGACCCCCTCCAGGACCTCCAGTAACACTTTCCCCCCCCCCCCCCCCCCCCGGGACACGCTCTTCATCCCCTTTGGGGGAGTCGAGGGTGGGGCTTTGGGGGACTCCCGCGAGAACCAACCCGGCTCGGGCCCTATGCGACAGGGGCCCCCGGGGATTTGGCGGGGGCAGGGAGGCCCACCCCATGGTGGAGAAAGGGTCAAAACTGGAAATATTCTTTATAATTGTTTAAATGTCATATGTCTGGAATGCTGTAATTGTGATTTGTAGTCAGGGGCGAAATATTTATTTATAACGTGCATGTTGGGGGTGGGAGGCGGGTTTGTGAGGGCATGTTGTCCCGGTGGATTGCTTGACGTGATTGTGCATGTTTTTTGGCGTTGGGCTTGATCGTGATTTTCATGTTGTGTGCTTTTGGAGTGTTTTATTGTGACGTGTGGTGCGTGTTTTGGAATGTTTTTTTGCGGGTGTAAAAAAAAAGGGTTTGTATCGTAATCTTTTTTGTGGGGCCCGGGGATTGAGGTCAGCACCCCCTTCACCCCCCCTTAGCCCGATCCTGTCGGGGCAGCCTCCGGGGGGTGGGTCGTGAACTCCAGATGGGCACAATAATAAACACAATAATGAAATCCTTGTGGCACAAGAACAGAAAGCGGAAAAACGAAAAAAAATTTGAGCCTAATATTGAAAGCAGTAAAACAAAAGAGACCCCCCAAGAATAATCACCAATCCCCGGGCCCAAACCTAAAGACCTTTAAAGAAGTAAAAAAAAAAATGACCATGAAAAAAAAAGACAGCACGTTTTGGGATTACCGGGCCCTAGGATTACGGTCTTTATTTTACAAAAAAGTAACCCGACTAAAAGAAAAAAGCCCAAAAGTGCTTGGCCATAAACCCCAATATTTTTGCTTGCGAGACAAAACCCGCTAACAACACCCCCAATATACCCGGTAAAGATTATACTTTACTGGCTAATTTTTTTAATAAACCGCAAGTGATCAACTGTTTTTTTCCCCTGATTTTCGGGCGCGATGGAGGCGATGGCGGGGAGGCACTGAACTTTGACCACCGCCGCCTGTAATACCTCCCATGTACTTATTGCAAATCCTAAGGCAGTTTTAAACGTTTGTAAGGGACACCTTGCTCTCTAAACATGTTTTTATTCTTTTGCTAGCTTTGTCTTCAATAAAATTTTTTGGATATTTTCTTATTTGCTCATTGAGTTCGTAATTGTTTCCGGTTAGTAGACAACATTTCTGTTTTTGGATCTTGAGTTCAAGATTTTTTAGTTTTTGGGGTTATTCTTTCTTAATATCAACCCCTAATTGGCGTCGCCACACGATTTTTTTTTTTTTTTTTTTTAAATCCTCCTTTTATTCCTTTATTTTTTGCTAAATTGTTTATTAATTCCCCCGAATTCTTAAATCGACCAAGGGCTACTAATTCCTCTCAGGTATCTTTGGTTCGGTATTTTTTTTTAATGCTGTTTCTTCTGAAAAACTGGTTTCTGCTTCTATTCATTTTTATTTCATTGCTGTTTGATTTAATTCTTTAAGTTCCATTTTTTGCATTTGGTTATCTTTTTGGGAGTTCCTGTAGCGTTTTTGAATTTTAGCAACTGCACCCCTTCAAATTTTTGGTTTTGCAATGAAAGGCGATTTTGTTCTCTCACACTGAGTTTTTTGTCAAATTTAACCCAGGCTAAAAACTTTAATTGGTTCGTTTAGTTGAATGAACGCGTTGTCCTTTTTGGTCGTTTTTTACAAACAAAGGGCCACATCCTCGTTCAAAATCATTGGGGTCAAAACTTCGGGGGGTTAAACCAATTTTTTGGGTACAATGTCAACATACTTTTTTAAAATTCCACGCCGCTTTTGAGAGCTCTGAGCGAGCTTGTCATTTTCCCCATGTCGCCCCGGGTCAGGAACATCTAATCTTCATTTTCTCTGCCTTCCTGTTTCTTAATAATAAACTTTTTATTTTGTTTTATAAAAAGGTCCAAGCATAGGTTCAATTCTTGACCCGCATAGAAGACGGGAAAGACCCCTTTGGCGTAAGGAAATAAAGGGAATATTCGTCCAAATAATCCATCTAATTTTGATGCAGATAAAATTTCTTACTGAAAATTTCCAGACCTGGAGCAGAAAAAAGGATTGTGCCAGGCCTGCGAAAACTAACTTTAAAAATAAAAACGATCAGAAACGACCTAAACGGACAGTTGTCCAAATCGGGGGACGGGCTTTTGTTAAAAAATTTTATAAAACTTGAGGGCAAAAATATTTTTTTTACAAAAAGCAGACATTTTTTTAACCCTATTCGATCTATGGAAACCGGAATAAAAGGGGCTGATCGCGTTTAAAGGGAATAAAAATGAAAACACAAAAACATAGTGGCCCGCGATGCAAAAGAGGGGCAAAAAGTATTTAGCGTAAATTTTGCGCAGGGAAATCGTTTTTCCATTCCCTTGATTTTGAGTTGTTAAAAGCGCATGCGCCATAGTTTCAAGGAGCTTTAAAAGACAATTGTCAATGAACTAATTTTTAAATGAATAAAAAGGTTTTACAGATCTCAGACACGAACAAAGCAGCTTTTGAACTCGTTAGAGTTTGCGTTGTTAGCAACCCTTTTTTGCAAGGCTGATTGACAAAAATATCACAAAATTAGCAATTTTCGAAAGAGTGACATCTACAACATATCCCAGAAGCATGCGACACTAAAGGGAAATTTTAGTTTTGGCCGCGGAAAGACGCTTAAAAGGGGATTTTATTGCTGTGGAAAAAGAAGAACCCTTTAAAAAAGGGGAAAATTTAAAATTTTTTAAAAATCCAAAAAAAACGAAATTTCAATGTTCGTTGAGGGTGCCCCAACCAAATCTACGCAGCGACTTGACCTTTCAGCTTTTTGACGAAAAAAGAATTTTTGTTTGGGGGGGGAGGTGTAAAATCCGACAGTAGACCTTTGTCAAAGATCACACCTTCACATTTTAGACTCGTTGTTAATTAACAACGAAATACTTTATGGATTGCCCTAAGGTCAACAGAGGAAATCATTGCATAAAGGGGGAGAACTTTTTAAGATGGAATAAAAATTTCAAATTGAAAAGAAAAATGGCGATAAACCAGTTAATGTCATTTGTTTTTAATATATGATGCGCAGCTAATATTAAATAATAGATTAAAAGTATACAATACTAAATTTTTTTTTTTTTAAAAAAAAGCATGTCTGTTCGGGTTTTACCAAAATTTGGCCTACGCCCCAAGTCGCCAAAAAAGGGATAGTAGAAACCCCTGACTAAAAACCTTAAAATTTAACAAACATACAAAAAAGCGCAATCTAGAGAAAGCCTTTAAAATACAGCAAACCAAAACAAGGTATTCTGCTCCTTAATGCTGTTACATATGTTAATACGGGAACATCAACGAAAGTGCACTATCAGCGGGGACAATTTTTGGTTTTTTTTGCAACGGGGTTGGTGAAACCCGCAGCTTTACCCGGGGGGGTGTCTTTAGCTCTCGCCTGTGTTCTTAGCTGTAGTGCTGCTGGAAAAAAATTTAAAAAATAAACTCCAAAAGCAACCAGTTTGGGGTTCAACAATAACACTAAACTTAGTTCGTTCAAACTGACAAAAAAAATAAAGCGCTTTTGATTTCAAACACAGGGATGAAAATTTAGTCTTTTTACGGGCCGTTTTGAGACTATAAAAGACAAAATTTTGTCTTCAAAAAAAGGAAAAGGAAAGTTTTTCTCACAGCCGACACCGAGCAAAAAAAAAAGGAAGTTTAAAAAAAGAAACGAGACTTAAACCTTTTTAAACACTCACTTAACAACACAAAGGCGTTTTACTTTTTTATGAGTCAAAGCACAAAAGACCGTTGATATGATTCGTTAATTTTTTTTTTTAAAATAAATATTTGATTTAAAAAGAAACTCAAATGATAAATATAGAAGGACCGGACGAATTGTTTAAGGAATTTTTTAAAGGGGCGTTTGTAAAAGTTTTAAAATGAAAAAAAATCGAAGTCATTGATCCAACAAACTACAGGCAATTTGTGCATGCTTTTTCTCAATTCCAGGTAAACTAACAATAACCCCCCCCAGTTAAAGAAGTTAGCTTTTTTAAATCGTTTTTATAACAAAAAATGAAAAATCTAGGTCGGTCTCAACTAAAAAACGGGTTTTTCCCCTTTTCATAATGACTAACCCCTGGTTGGGCAAACCACTGTTTTACACAGTTTGTTGGCCGCTGAAGAACCCAAAATGGGGGGGCCTGGTTTTGGTAAAGGGGGCGAAGCCCCTAGAGATCGATTAAAACGGCAAATATGAGCCGATGTGGCGGGTTTACATTCCACTACCCCCCGATTAGTCGAAAAAGAGCATTTTAAACAAAAAAATTCAACGCAAATGTTTTATGTGGAGTGCTCTTGCAAGGCGCTTTACGTCCGCAAAAACGCAGAAAGTGCTAATATGAATTTTACACCTGATCTTTAATTTTAGGGAATTCCTTCCTGTTAGCGGGGCCCAAAAATTGATCATTTTGAAGAACAAAACAAACAAAAACTGTTAATATCTACCATGGGATGAGGAAAACAAATCTGCAACCCATCAATTTCCCCAAAAACAGCCATCGAGGGGGCAACCCCAGACAAAAGCCTTTGTTTGACTTACGCTGATGTTTTCCCCCCGGGGGGCCCACATTACACTTGTACGAGCAATAGTATCTAATGGGCATACTTCAAAACAAAAAAATAAACAAGATTTTTGTAAAAATGTTTAACAAGAAATTCCCTCGTTCAAGTTGGTAACATAAAAACATTTTCAGCCCGTTACTGTAATACGAAAAATTACGCCCCCCCCCGGACAAAGTTAGTTTTAAAACTGAAACGGGTGCAAAAATTTCCTATGTTTTTTACGCAGATTCGAATCTCTTATTGTTCCTTATAACCAGCGCCACAAAAAAATTCGAAAAACATCTTAATGAGTAAACATCAATTTCTCATTTTTCCCTTTTTGTTGTCAGGCGATGGGCCCATTTAAACCAGAATTAAAAAGAGGGCCTAAAAGCGCAGAAAACTTTTTTAAAACGCATGCGCAAGTGCGTAAAGCCTTTTTAAAATCAAACTTATCTGAAATCATAATGACGCCTGAAACCAACAACAGTAAAATACCACACATTTTTGGATTTGCGTTTTGAACTAAAGTCTAACACAGGAAGCCAAAACCCAAAAGTAAGAACCTGTCACTTGCGAAATTCAGAGAGCAGCACACAGTAAATCAATCCAAAAAAAGTTTGATCCAAAAACTTTGGGAAACCCCCTTCTTTCAAACTTGCGAGGGTTTCGATTTTCCATTATAGAAGCATAACACGCCCTTTAGTCAAAATGCATTGCCCCAGTCATCAAAAAGTACATGTGTTTTTTACTTTTTAAAAAACATGTCTTTTTTTGATCTAAAGCAGCACTATTGGACTTAGAGTCAATGGCTATGTCCTAAAGGGCCTGCCCAATAACGGAAGAATATTTTGACCCAACACTTGTTGAAAGGCGTTTACCTTATGAGTCATGAACAGTTGGGGGAAAGGTTTGCGGGTACATTCCCCAAAGGGGGTTCTTTTTCTATCTTAGGGAAAGGACTCAGGGTTCTGATTACCCATGCTCAAGAAGCATGGCAGATTTTGATTCTAAAACGATGGAACTATCATGAACTACTTGTGGCTGATGTAGTTGTTGGCGGGCGTCTTTGAAAATTTCAGAAAGACCTGCATGAAACATTACAGCCGGATCCCGCGCATTATATTTCTGCGCCTGGGATGATTGGGGTGCTTTTTTAAAAGATACTGGGGACAGATTGATTTTATGTCAATTACCAATGCTCGATGATTTAAAAAAGGGTTGCGGGGGGGAATTAGTAGGCGTCCATCATTACTTTAAACAAAAAAACAAATACTTGGACGACTATGATCCAAGTAAAAGGGTTTAAAACTCACGTATTTTGATCAAACAATCTTTTGGTTGGGGTATGGCGCAATCACTTCCATTACGTAATTTAAAATGTCACAGACGGGAGTACGAATAATTCAAAAGGCTTTAAAATGGTTTTAGCGTTTGAGCCGATCAACAGCGCGGTTTCATTCTAGAAATTGACTTAGAATACCTCAGGACCCATGATCAAATGACTACCCTTTTGCAGCAGAAAGTCAAAGATGGGAAAAAAAGGGGCCGCCTAAATTTTGCCCAATCTTGACAAAAAAAAAAAAAATGTCTGCATTACAGACTTCTACAATTTTATAAGACATGGTTTAAAGTTGAGAGCGTTCTTTGCGTAAAATTTCTTTTGACAGAACATTTTATGAAACCAACATCATGAAGAACACTGATCTCAGAACTAAATCCAAGAGCTCAAAAAGACTTTTTCAAACGATGAACAAAAACTGTTTCGGAAAGAGTATGGAAACCACACAAGCGTAAAGATGTAATTGGCACCAAAGAAACGAAGCAAAAAAGCGACTTTAAAACCCAATTACAGGCTTTAGAAATTTTATGATCACTTTTTGGGATAATGATGAAAAAAAGAAAGTCAAATTGGACAAACCCCTTTTTATTGGGTTTACTGTTTTGAATTTTCAAACTTTTTAGTTAGAATTCTTTAGACTACTTAAACCCCGATCCCCATCCAGATACTTTTACACGATACAGACAGTTTTGTTATAGAATCCCACTGAAGTCAAAAAGACATGGAATTTTAGTGCTAAAGGGGATCAATGGGATGATACTCTGATTTCCCCAAAGATTCGCCTTTGCATTCAACTGTTACAAGAAGGTTTTAGGAAAGATAAGGATAATTTTCTGGAGGGGGGATTAAGGGGTTTGTTGGGTTTAAAGGGAAAAAAATTACAGTATTTGAGCCAGGAGAAAAACTTAAAAAGCAAAGGGAATATCCGCAGTGTTGTCAGTCAACTATACAGACAACTACAAAGAACAATGTTCAATAAACATACTTTTCATCATACAAGTAAAAAAGGATTATCTACATGAGTCAACACAAAATGTTGTAACAAAGAAGTCATTAGATAGAACAAACCCCAAAACGATATTTGTTAATCCAGAGTTTTCATAGCAAGGCACTGGAGAAAAACATAAACGAGGGGTTTAATTTTTCATCAAATTTTTTAAGACAATAACTATCCAATTCAGCTAAACTTTTTTCATTTTTTCTTGATGTGCTCGAATTTTTTTTATTATTTTAAGAATTCTTTCCCCAAAACGAATTTTGATTTTGGGTTTTAGGAATTGGATTTTTAGTCTCTTTATAAAATTCGCGAGGGGTCCCCCCAATAACAGAATTCATATCATATGATTCCCGATCAAATTTCCAAGGTTCTTTTTTCCCTTTTTTTCTTGTTTCGTTCTGTCTTTCCCTTTTGTCTTCCATTTTAACTCAAATATTTACTAAATCAGTTAAAGCGGGAAATTACTGGGGGATTACCTGCAGTTCTTCCTTCCCAAAAAATCTTTTGAACTGGTTGTTTTTTCGTGCATTTCTCGTAAATAATACACGGGGGGATTCATCTTTTAAACCTTTTTTTTTATATGGATCAAACCCCAAAATGGATCGTTGCCCCGATCATTTTTCCCTTTTGCTTCCCCGGTAAATAAAGGGCCTTACTTTTTTTAAACCCAAAAGGGAAAAGTTTGTTTGGTTTTACGGAGTCTTCAGCAAATTTATTGTTTTTTTTTGATTTTGTACTGGTTTTAGCCCTTTTTAAAATTTTTCATTTTCATTTCGCGCAAAAAATGAGGGGAGTCTTTTAACCCATCTGTGTTGCGAGAATTTCAAAAACCCCTCTGTTAACGGTAGGAAAAAAGTCTTTCAGATAACGTTTGTTAAAGTTTTTAAACTAAAGCCCGTGATCGTGAACTCCCGGGGAAAGCCCCTTTTAAAGTAACTTTATGTTTTAACAATAATTTATTCACTTGGGGCCCTTTAAATTCTTTTCCATCATCGACTTTAAACATCAGGGAAATTAGCGGGGTCGTTGGGATATTTGGTATGGCAACGCAAAAGCAGAAGCACCTTTTGTGTTCGGTTTCCCCATCTTTTAAAACTTGAATTGTCAAAGACTGGAGTGCTACTTTAAAACTTTTTCGTCTAATCGTATCATGAGGTTTAAAAAAAAAATCCATTTGAAGGGGGGGCGTTCGGTATTGATCACAAAAAAGGGGGCTCTGTATTCGTCTAGGGTGGTAAAAAAAATTTTTCCAAATCGCTTTTTTAGATAACCTTTTCCTTTGCGTTTGTTCACGCTCCCCCTGCTTTTTTTACTTTTTTATTGCTTGATTCCCTTTCCAATATCCTTTTGGCGAATAAAAGATTTTGTTCCCTTTTATTTAGAAATTTATGTGCAACAAAAAACACAATGGTAGCCAAACGATAAACACGATTTTTTCATCTTTTGTTTTTTTGATGGTTTATAAATGCGCTGAATTTGGGGGGCAAGTTTTGATTGGGTTTTTGTTCAAAAAATTCTTTTATTTCCGGTCAACTTTTTTTAAGGTTCTGCATGCCCCTGTTTTTTTTTTTGTTTTTATTAAAATAACGCTCAATTCTTGCTTTTCTAGGCGTCTGTGGCTGCTAGTTGCTTAAGCTTGTTATGTCTTTTTCTCTCCCCTCATCCCGCAGTTTACTAAAACGAATTATTCCGTAAAAGCAAGCGCATTAACAAGCGCCGCCTTTTTCATTACAAGTGAAGCCATTTTTATAAAAATTTTTTTTTTATTTTTCATATTGATATGTCAGGGGAAATTTTCCCCTTTTTAATAGAAAATCTTTGTAGCAAAAGATGCTGCAAAGATAGCAATCGCTTTGCGAAACCTAAAATCTAGTTTGCCCAAAATCTTGGTTTAAAATTTTTTAAAAAGCTTTTTTCCAAATTGTGTTCCCATACTTTTACCGCCAATAAAGCAGAAGGGAAACAAGTTGGTAACAGTCTTTTTCGGCGCTCATTTTTAAAACAAAATAAAAAAAAATTTAGTAATAAAAAATGAAACCCATGACATTAAACATCCTGAAATTATGTTTTAAATGATCAAGTTGATGCCAAGCAAATTTTGCCAAAAAAAGAAAGGTTTTTTATTCTTTGCACATGGGAAAAACAAAAAGTCCCGGGAAAAGAATCAGCAAGAAAAGATTCAACAGATGTCGCCCCCAAGCTGAAAGTATCTAACGGTTTAAGCGCAACTAGGATCAAAAAATGGTAAAAAATGTAGGACAAATGGTTCTTAGCTGTACCTAAACTATAAGTAAATTTGCGCCCCATTATTCTGAACAAATTTAGTAGATTTAACGCAGGAAACCGTTTTTTAACAAAACAAAGTCTCTAGGGGTTGTCTATATTACAGATTTGAACATTATTGTCGCCATTAATCGTGGGGTTTAAATTTCTTTTTAATCATATAGTTTTTTTCCCTTAAAATGACCGTGCAAAAATCACAGAATCAGAACAGAAAACATTTAAAAAGGTGGGGAAAGTGACAAGTAAAAAACTTTCCCGACACGATGCGCAGGAAAAAAATTAGCAGGTGGAACAAACAAACAAAATTAAAGTTACAGGCACAGAATGGAAACGCAATGGATTAATTACTTTTAATCATATAGATTTTTACTTCCCTTCAAATGACCGAGCCAGAAAATCAGCAGAATCAGAAAACATTGAATCAGGTGGAGAATAGTGGCCAGTAAAAAGCATCCTGGGCGTGTTGCAGCAGGAAAAAGAGTAGCAGAGTGGAACAAACAAAAAAATTACAAGTACAAGCACAAATTATAGCCCATAATGAAAAAGTGCTAGAGCCGCAGCCAGTTGTTTCAATGCCGGCTATAAAATGCCAGAACAAGTTGATTCAAGGCCTACAACAACAGGGTTGCCTACACCGCCAAAGTCTTCATATTTTCTTAAAGCAATTGTCATTTTTGGCGGCATTGCTGTTGGGGTGGTTATTACGGTTATAAAATATATAAACAAAGACAACAAAAACCAAAGCAGTCCAAACAATCTCAACCACTAAATACAAAAGCCGAACACAAAAGTATGCCAGAACCGCCAACAACAAAAGATCATTTTGATCCATTTCAGATGCAATAACACTTTAAGAACTTAATAATAATTATAAGTTGACTTGAATAAGAACTTGGCTGTACTTAGGGGATGACTTAGTTATGAACTTGAGGTGACTTGAGTAAGAACTTGAGGGGACTTGATCAAGAACTTATTAAGAACTTGAGGTGACTTAAGTAGAAACTTAAAGGTGACTTGAGTAAGAACTTAAAGGTGACTTGATTAAGAACTTAATTAAGAACTTGATTAAAAACTTAATTAAGAACTTGGGGTGACTTAATTAAGGACTTGGGGCGACTTATAGCAAGATCTGGATCACACACACACGCACATACACACATAAATCATTCACACAATAGACGGGATGGTGCGTGTGGGGGAAAGTGGGGGGCTTTTTGTGGTTCAACTTGAACGGCGTAAATTCAAGACAGCCACTTATCAGAGTCCTGAATCAATAATCCCAAGATCTCTTCAAAGTTCTCTCAGCGGCCGTCTGAGACAGCCTTTAGAGGTGAAGGGAGTGTTGGCGCCGCCCAGTAGGCGGGGTAGAGGTCGGCTTTGTAGGTCAATCGGCAGACTCTGCCGATTGGCCTAGTTAGGCGGGTGCCTTCCACCGTTAATGATTGCCCCTGTGCCCTTTGACCGCTCCAGGGTGTAGCGCCTGTTCTCTCTCACTGAGAATCATTCAAACTGAGAGAATTGCCCTTTCCATTTTGAGAGATATTAAATATTAACACGCACAGCAGAAATATGTCCACACACTACAGTTGTCGCCAATCTAATCCAAAGTTTTAAAGTCAACCGCTTTGACTTACGATAGGAGAATGTAAAAAACATGTCTATATCTGTTTTACCCCGGGCAGGAATGACTGAGCAAAATCCTTTCAACCACTTATAAAAATCTCGCTATTCAGAACTGTAGGCAATAAAAATCAATCGCTATTCTTTTGTTTAAATACTCCGCCATACAGTTGTAATAAAACATATATTCATCTATGGCAAAAGCTGTTCCTCTGTAAACACAAACACATCCACCTGCATTGAATGCTATTGCTAAACTAAGAGGCGCTGGGTCTAGATCGTCATGTCCGGTCACGTGGTTTGCACCTTGCTGAGTCAAAAGCCCCCACACGCAAATTAAGTAATCAGGTTTCAGCCTAATGACAGGCCTCTGTATTTTCATGTCTGTGCAGTACCAACTGTGTGTCTCTGTCACTGGTAATATGAGAAAGGTAACTGACGGGGCCCACAGTAAGAACTTGTAAAGCGATAGATAATAGCAGGCTTTGCGGCGTACGTGGCGTAATCCGGCCAGTCTTAGTGTTTGTCTGTCTGTCTACCTCGTTTATAAAATTTATCATGCAAGGATAAGTGTGTGGATTTTAAAAGACTTTAAAGAACAATTAAAGAAAGAAACTCATTTGATGAATGTCTGCGCGAAAATGATGTTATTGAAAATGATCAGGAAAAACGCAGGATTAAGCAAAAACTAAAATCTGAAAACTTTAGTAAATTAGTAATGAAAACGGACAATCCTACACAGTATGTTTGTTTGTAGGGTTTACTTGTCAGAGAACGGAAAAACACGGATTCAAGGTTGGCCGCTCGAAACCGGTTGAGACCGGTTGAGAGCGGGTGAGCTTGAATCCGTGTTTTCCCGTTCTCTACTGGAAAGGGTAATCAGATGTGTTGACTTGGCTGGAGTTGCTGAATCAGAAATTCGGACTGAGATGGAAAGCCAGGGTGTTCTGCAGGTCCACAGAGTTAAAATCTCTAAAGGAAGTGACTTAATCGAAACCAACACGCTATTCTTGACTTTTGCCATGCCATCTCCCCAAGAGTTTGTCAATGTGGGTTATGTCCGAGTGAAAGTTACGCCTTTTGTACCATCTCCTTTTCGTTGTTTCAAGTCCCAACGCTTTGGGCATTCCAGCCGAGCTTGTCGGGGTCAGGAGATATGTCGTGACTGTGGACAGAAGAAGCATGATGAATCTTGTAAAAGTGCTGTATACTGTGTCAATTGTAATGGTGATCACCCAGCAATTTTCAGAAGTTGTCCAGTGTGGAAAAAGGAATGCGAGATTCAAAAAGTAAAGATTGAGAGGAAATGTTCATTTCTTGAGGTTAGAAGGTTAGTTGAGACCAGGACTCTTTTGGCTGCTATTTATGCACAGAAGTGGTCAACGATTCTGTGAACTGGTCATCGGGTGATGATCTGGGAGCAGCTCCATTCACTGCTCTGGAGAAGAAATTGACAGAATTGTTATCATCGGTTTTTGGGTCGGTTTACTACTCTTGAACAATCAGTGGAGTTTTTGTCTCAGAAATGCAATAGTGTTCCGACCAGCAGTGTACAAAAGGCTTCAGTCCCTGCTGGTGAGAGAAGAGGTGTTTCCGTTGTAAAACGTGCTGTGGATCAGAGGTCATGGGTGAAGGATCGGAGGAAAGAGGACGCCTCCTCGCTCACAGGCCAATGACAGCAGTACGAGACACGCACGCAGTGAGGAGCGTCCTTTTCGGACTCCAGACCCTCCAAAGTGAAAATCTCGAAGTCAGGTATTTGGTGCAGCAGGTTTCAGTCCATTAAGAGCAAATTCCAAGCATGGCAACAAACAACTTAGAAATTTATCAGGAGCATCGGCTTCTGATCTTGTCTCGAAGAACCGTTTAAGTTCTTTGGTGGACAGTGAAGTTTCTAGAGAAGAGGGCTGATAGATTTTCTTTTAACAACCTAACATGGACATACTCCAGTGGAACATAAGGGGAGTTAAAGCAAATTGTCGGCCCTTGGCTATTATTGACAGAGTATAGATCTTCAGTAATTGCTCTTCAGGAAACCCTTTTAATTTGCAAGTAAGAAGCATGAGATTCCTGGTTTCTCCTGTTTACTCAACCCAGCTTCTGCAGACTTTTCAAGGAGAGGCGTTTCTCTTTATATTCATAATTCGGTACTACATACAGAAATTCCACTTCAGACGGATCTGAAGGCAGTGGCAGCTCGTATCTCTTTAAAAACAAGTCCGATATGCTGTTTGTATCTGTCTCCATCTTTTGTGATTTCGAAGAGTCAGTTGGATGGTTTAATTTCTCAGCTCCCTTGCCCATTTCTTTTATTGGGTGACTTGAATGGCCATTCTCCACAATGGGGAAGTAACTGCACCATTCCCAGGGGAAATGTTCTTGAAGTTTTATATCGGATCATGATCTCTGTTTTCTAAATTCAGGCTCACCGACCTTTCGTTCTCCTTCTGGTTCTTTGACTCACTTGGATTTGTCCATTTGCGACCCTTCCTTATTTTTGGACTTAGAGTGGCAGGTTCATTCGGACCTAAGCGGGAGTGATCACTTTCCGATTTTTATTTATTTTACGAAGCAATTGCAGGAGCCCCCTCGGGAAACATGGAAGTTTCGCTCTGCAGATTGGAGTCTTTATCAGCAACACATTTTAAGTAGACTGCCTATGAATCTGTTGCAGAGTTATGATGATCCTGTTTTGCAGTTCACTAAAGTGATTGTAGAGAGTGCTAAGGAAGCTATTTCCAAGTCCCGTGATAAACCAATGTGTTTAAGACCCCTTGGTATGATATGGAGTGCAAAACTTTGAAGGGTAAGAGAAGGGTGCTCAAAGACTTTTTGCTAGGTTCCTATGGTGAGGAACAAAGTTAAACATCAGGCTGTAGGGCTTAGTGTCGGTATACTTTTAAAACTAAGAAGAAAGAATCTTGGAACAAAAATTTGTTCAAATCCGTCCTTTTAAGGTCAATTCAAGGAAAGTCTGAAACTAATCCATAAGATTAAGGGAATGTCGGTTACATCAGTTATAAAATGTTTGCAAGAAAAACGGATCGATTATAATAAAAAGGAGGTTGCTAACTTGTTAGCTGTTACTAGCCATCAAAATTCGCCAGGTGATCATTATTGCAAGGAATTCCTGCGTATCAAAAGATCGCGGAGTCAAAATTTGTTCCTTTGTGCCAGATAGTTCTGAGGATTACAACTGCCATTTCAGCATGGATGAGTTAACGGACGCCATTTTGAAAGCCAACAACTCAGCTACTGGACCAGATGACATTCATTATCAATTTATTCAACATTTGCCAGCTGGGGGTTTTTAAAGGTGTTGTTGTCTCTGCTTAATCTGTTTGGTGTTCAGGATATTTTCCACCTTCTTGGAGAGAGGCAGTTGTTATCCCTATTCCAAAACCCAGGGAAAGATCATCCGGATCCTAACAACTATCGTCCTATAGCTCTCACTAGTTGCTTATGTAAAACTATGGAGAGAATGGTGTATTCTCGATTGTTATGTCAGTTAGAATGTCAGGGGGCCTTAGATGTTTCCATTGTGGATTTCGGAACAACCACAGTACTATTGATCACCTATTTCGATATGAGTCTTTTATCAGGAATGCTTTGATTAATGGAGGGTTTCTATTCGTTTGATTTAGAAAAAGCTTATGACACAACATGGAGGCATGGAATTCCCATTGTGGATTTTGGAACAACCACAGTACTATTGTTTCAACCTATTTCGATATGAGTCTTTTATCAGGAATGCTTTGATTAATGGAGGGTTTCTATTCGTTTTGATTTAAAATGCTTATGACACAACATGGAGGCATGAAATTCTTCAGGACTTGAAGGCACTTGATTTCAAAGGTAATTTACCAAAGTTTATTGCTAATTTTTTTGTCTAAAAGGCATTTCAGTGTTAGACTTCATTCGACCTTTTCGGATCCTTTTGAGCAGGAGATGGGTTGTCCCTCAGGGTAGCATCCTTTCTCCACTTCTGTTCAATCTAAAGATTAATAACATCGTTCAGTCAGTAAAGTCTGGAATTGATAAGTCATTGTTTGTTGATGACTTCTCCATCTCTGCCAAGGGGAAAACTTTGGCTGCAGCTGAGCGTCAATTTCAGTTGTGTTAATCGTGTTCAGCAGTGGGTTACTGAAAATGGATTTAAGTTTTTAGCTACTAAGACAGAGTGTATTCATTTTCTTAGAACCAGCTATCAGTCCTCAGTGGTCAGGTAATTAAAGTTTCCAAACAAGTGAAATTTTGCGGGGTTATTTTTTGATAGTAGGCTCTCTTTTTTGCCTCACATTAAGTACATTAAACAATCTTGCCAGTCAGGTTTGAATGTTTTGAAGGTTATTAGTCACACTGATTGGGGTGCAGACAAGCAAACGTTGTTGCGATTGTATCGGGCTTTGGTGAGACCAAAGTTAGATTTATGGTTGTGTGGTTATGGCTCTGCGCGAAAGTCATACCTCAAAGCTCTTGATCCAATTCATCATCAAGGACTGCGGATTGCTCTGGAGCACTTTGCACATCACCAAAAGAGAGTTTGTATGTTGAATCTGGTGACCCCCTCTGGAGCTAAGGAGATTGCGTCCTTCCATGAATTACTATCTGAAACTGAGGGCTAATCCAGAAAACCCTGCCTATGATACTGTCATGAATCCGCCTTTTAGACCAAATATTACTTAAAGCCAAATGAGATTCCTGCACTGGGTATTCATATTTTGCCCCACTTCGGGGCAGCTGGCATTGACCTTGATGCTGTTGATGACAGTCCATTACAGACTGATTGTACCTCCCTGGAAAGTCGCCATCCAGAGATTAATTTACATTTAACCCAATTTCGAAAGGAGGTCACCCCGAGTGCTGCATATAAACAACTTTATCTTGGGTAATGTGAACTTTATAACATTTTATCAAAATTTTTACAGATGTTCTAAAAAAGGTGAGACGGCTGCAGCTGCCATCGTATGTGATAACAATTTTCAGGAGCCTACTTTGTTTAAGTTGCGGGATTGGTTGTCTGTTTATACTGCTGAATGGAAGGCTTTAAATCTGGTCCCCAGTGCGGTGTCCAGGTCAGATCAGAACGATTTCCTTATTTTATCGGATTCATTGCCGGCACTGTCGGCTTTATCAACAAGAGAAGTTTCACATCCAGTTTTGGCTGATATTCATGATCTTCATACTCAGCTTGTCTCTTCAGGAAAGCATATAGTTTTCTTGTGGGTCCCCCGCCATATGGGAATTTATGGTAACTCAGTGGTGGACAAAGCAGCCAAACAAGCTATCGGTGCAAGTCTTTCCAGGAGACTATGCAGTTTGTTCCTCACTCAGATCTACGTCATAAAACTAGTTTGTATTGTCGTGAACTGTGGCAGAGTGAATGGTCTGATCAAATTCATAATGATCGAGAAATAGCTCAGACACGGCAAGTCAAGCTGGATCTTAAGAAACGAAGGGATGAAGCCGAGTTAGAGGCAAGGGAGCGAGAGCTACTAATACAGGAGAAGCATTCTCAGATGAAGCCGCGCATAGAGAACGCTTGATTAAGGTCGAGGAAACGAAGCATGTCCACCTTGAGCCCTTGGGAGAGAACGACGATGTGGACGCTTTCATCGCCCAATGTGAGCGTTTTAGCCCAGATGTGTAAGTGGAGCAAGACCTCATGGCCCACACGTCTGATGTCTCTGCTGAGAGGTAGGGCTAGAGAAGCGGTGCTGTGGTTGAATGCGGATGAGCTAGACGACTATGACAGGATAAAGAGTGCCCTGTTAAGCCACTTCAGGCTAGATGCTGAGGCCTACCGGGAAAAGTTCAGGAGCATCAAGAAGGACGCTGCTGAGACTTTCGCCCAGATGCTGGGATGGATGAAGCGGTGGTCTTCCCCCTGGTGTGCGGCTGCGGGCAAGGATGAGAGTGTGGCAGAGGACGTAAAGGATCTGCTTTTCCAAGAACAGTTTTATCAGCTGTTGTCCCCAGAGTTCACGATTGAGGTGCGGAAGACATGCCCGAAAATTGTGGAACAACTTGCAACAGAAGCTACTATTTTCGCAGAGGCCAAAAGATTGGGGAGGGGAAAGGCTAGGCAAGTCCGAACAGTTTAACCAGCCCAGCCTGGGTAATAGGCATGAAACGGCAGGGAGCCCGCCTACAGGAGGTCCCAACAAGTGATGGTGCACTACAGCAGCTGAACAGGAGATCAGAAGGGCCTAGATCGACCATAGTTTGTTTCAACTGCAAGAAGCCAGGCCACATCGCTAGAAAATGTCCTGAGCCCCATTCTGTTGGAGCTGTTCATTGTTGTGACCAACCCCAAGCTCGAGTAGTTCCTACGTTGTGTCGCCCATGCGCTGAGCAGAGGTACGATCCTGCATGCATTGTAGAGGTCAACGGGTCTCCGGGCAATGGATTACGGGACACTGGTGCCGGATACACCGTAGTGGCCAAGTGGTTGGTACCGGCAGATGCGTACACAGGAGAGACGGTCCAAGTAGTGTTAGCTGAATCCAGATGTAGATCTGTGTTACCTGTGGCGGTAATAGAGTTGAAGTCACCATTCATCGGGTCTCCAGCCAATGGATTACGGGGCACTGGTGCCGGATACACCGTATAGGCCAAATGGTGGTACGGCAGATGCGTACACAGGAGAGACGGACCCAGTAGTGTTGGCTGAATCCAGATGTAGATCTGTGTTACCTGTGGCGGTAATAGAGTTGAAGTCACCATTCATCGCAGGCAAGTTGGAGGTGTTGGTCATGAATAGCCCTGTGCAGGAAGTCCTGATCGGAAACTTCACAAAGAGAGTAGGAGATCACGAATGGACACGTGTGCCTGTATACGCAGACCTGGCGTTGGTAGGGGCAGTGCAGACACGCGCGCAGAGAGCCAGGGAGCAGCAGGAGCCTGCGCCACTGCCCGTGGAGGAATGCTTCCTGAACACCTCTACCCAGCAGTTAATTCAGATGCAGGACCAGGATGAAACCTTGAGGAAGGCTCGGAGTGCATGTAAAGCAGGGACGCACTTCCACACCAAGCTTGGACGAGTCGAGTACGCTCGGAAATCTGGTGTACTGGTCCGGCGGTTTGAGGGTCCCAAGGACGTAGCGAGTCAGATCTGCGTCCCAGCTGAACTACGGGCCACGGTGATGAAGCTAGGCCACGACGCACCCATGTCTGGTCACTTAGGTACCACTCGAACCAAGGAGCGAGTTGGTTGCCATTTTTTTTGGCCAGGCATGCATGCTGATATTCGTCGGTACTGCCAGTCATGCTTCCAGTGTCAGCGTATTGTGGACAAGGGAAGAGCCTTAAGAGTTTCTGTCGTGAGGACGCCACAGATGCGCGGGCCCATGCAGACACTGAGAGATCGGTGGTTGCAACCGGCAAGGCAAGATCTCGGCACAGCGGCAGAGTACGTCGTCAACCTAAGAAACAAGATAGCTGAGACAAGCAAGCTGGCAAAGAAGAACTTGGCAACGGCAGCTTGCAGGTACAAGCGACATTTTGACTTGAAGGCGAAACCCAGGAAGGTAGCTGCGGGGTCTAGAATACTAGTGGGAGGATCACAAGGTGGGCACTGCAGCTGCAGCCATTCCAATTTACGGTGCAGGCAGTGTCTGGAAAGGACAATGTGGCGGCAGACTTCTTGAGTCGCTTGCCAGAGAGAGAGAGAGAGAGAGAGAGAGAGAGAGAGAGAGAGAGAGAGAGAGAGAGAACCTGTAAGTTCCATTTACCTGTGTCATGAGAGGTTGACATTGTCGAAGCTATGCATGTGTCATTGTCATTGAAAGAGAATGATGTAGCAATGTGTTGCTGAGGGTGTGGTATTTGTAGCACGTGTTGCACAGCATTTGTGCGTAATCAGAGCAACCTCAGTCACGGACTTTATGTGTATAGAGCGTAGTGTAACGGTTGCCTGTAAGTGCCTGCATTAAGGTCGTGTGCGGCAGAGTTAGACCAGGTTGATTATTGTGATCTGTGGTTGTTGACGTGGCAGAGTGAGTGATGGGGAGTGTGGATTGTGGTAGGTAGGAGTGAGGTGGATAAACGCCGATCGAGTGAGAAGTTGTCGGATTTAACCTGTAGTTAAAACTTACGCAGGGGTGTGTGTCACCGATCGGTGGTACTAAATCAGCCGTCCATGTGTTTAAATGTAATGGGAGCTCAGAAATAGAGAGCTCAGAAATGTGTGTGTGTGTGTGTGTGTGTGTGTGTGTGTGTGTGTGTGTGTGTGTGTGTGTGTGTGTGTGTGTGTGTGTGTGTGTGTGTGTGTGTGTGTGTGTGTGTATGCGCGCACGCATGTGTGAAGTTGGGGTTTAGTTGGATGGGAATTAGGCTAAGTTCCTCGGGGTTAGGTTGGAAGGTTAGGCTAGGTAGGGGTGCTGGGGCAGTAGGACACACAATATTCTTGAATTCCAGTTTTCACTTGTTTGATGTGAGGATGCATCATCATGAAACATTGGAGCCTACTCATTCTGAAAGTTGTGCACCAATGGTCAAGGTCAGGATTGCCATATAGCCTGCACTTGTTTTCCCCCACTACTTAATTGTTCAGCATTATATATATATATATATATATATATATATATATATATATTATATATATATATATATATATATATATATATATATATATATATATATAACAGCATAATCGTTTCGTCGTAGAAAAGAGCACACGGAAATAATAACACCAGTCTTCTTCTTAAGAAGTACTTATGAGAAAAGCAAGTGTGTGTATGTGCTGGGGAGGGGGTGTCTTGTTTTGAAACAAGAATTCACTTAATCTGAGCCATAAAAAGAGATGAAGTATCTTATCTTTGTCCAGAAAAAAAAGATGAAATAATAATCTTCTCTTTAAGAATCACTTTAAAGGGGGGAAGTGTCACACTGTGCATAAATGCATACATGCACTCAGCTCAGCATTCACTCCGTGCACACGTCATCTCTCCAAACAAACAGAAGGCGCACTACATATAACTCTTCTTCTCCCCCTCCTCTCAGGGGAATAATTTTACTAAACAATAATCAACTTTTCTAATCTTTCAACTGGTTTGTTTTTTAAGAATTATTTTTCATTCCTCCTCTCCAGTAGAGGTAGAGAACTAATAAATGTTCATTCTAGCTTTTTACTGCCCTCAATAAATTTCGGGCAGTAAAAAGCTATAATAAACATTTATTAGTTCTCTGACAAGTAACACTTCAACAACGAATTAAAATGATAATCCATCACACATTTTTTCAATAAACAAAAAATAACAACCCTACAAACAACATACTGTGTAGGATTATCCGTTTTTCAATACTAATTTACTAAACTTTTCAGATTTCAGTTTTTGTTTAATCCTATGTTTTTCCTGATCATTTTCAATAACATCTTTTTCACGCATACAATCATCAAATGCGTCTCTGTCTTTCATGTAAAATAAAACTACAGTCTTTAACTGTTCTCTAAAGTCTTTTAAAACTGAGTTATATTTTTGACATAAAATCCACACACTTATCCCATCATGTCTTCCACTGAAAGCCAGTTTTGACAAAGTAATTCTTTTTTTAACTATGTCTTTTTCTGCCGAACAGTCATCTATAATAAAGAGCGTTTGCGTTCCTTCAAACGCTTTATAAAAGTATTCTAAACACTCACTTAATTTATTGCCAGGATTAACTAAATATATGTCATCATCCGTCCATATAAACCTTCTATTATGATATGCTTTGTTCCGTTTAAGCGTTGGACAGAAAATCACAGCATAATCAAAATTATAGCGATAAACTGTTTGTAATAGGTCTAGGACAAATATATTTTTTCCGCAACCAGTTTGTCCACAAATCAATGAACAATGAGGCTCTTTTGTCATAAAGTTTAACTGCTCCATAGTTTTTTTATAACAGAATTTAATTTAATCCTTTTATTATATTTATCATACTCTCTGTCAGAACTTGTTCAGTATAATAAAACCCTATAAGGCCTAGATGTGTAAGATTAATCCAATTCAGTTCTGTAAGATTGTTTCTATTTAAGTCAACACTGATTTTGTTGCTTGTTGTTATGGTCTTAATATCCTCACCATTGTGAAGAACGACGACAGTAACTTTAAGACGTTTAACGTCTAAGTTTTGCCAGCTAATATGAATTCCTTTTATAAGGACGTCACTAACGCCACAACCCATCCCTCTCCACATCTTTAAGACAGAAATTTCAAATATCATTGTGAATGTGTTCCTAATTTCCTGCGCGGAATGAACTGTAATTTTGTAGAAGCTTCCCTTTAAAACCGTTTCTTTTCTGTGGAGGATGTACTGTTTTTTCCCATACGGCGTTATTTCAATTTCTTTCCGACTATTGTCCTCTGGCATAAGACTTACATGTAAAGGGCAGAGTTGAATGCTTTTCTGAAACTTTTTGACGGCTAAAAAATGTAAATGGGCATATAAATTCAAATTTTATGTCCCATTCTAAATATGGTTCTAAGTGCCATTTGCTGTCAGGTTTTCGAACTATTTTATATATGGGCATTATGCCTG
>JAFLJL010018592.1:72578-73930 GCA_018398815.1 Conus ventricosus | reverse complement strand
ATCGAGTCACATTTCACGCGTGTCCTACGTGTGTCGCCATGTGTGAGCAGCAGTACGATCCGGGTGCATTGTAGAGGTCAAGGGTCTCGGCATGGATTA
Source organism: Conus ventricosus (assembly GCA_018398815.1). Taxonomy (NCBI): domain Eukaryota; kingdom Metazoa; phylum Mollusca; class Gastropoda; order Neogastropoda; family Conidae; genus Conus; species Conus ventricosus. The sequence goes on along the minus strand of JAFLJL010018592.1, from coordinate 73,831 downwards.
CGGACACTGGTGCGGATACACTGTAGTGGCCAAGTAGTTGGTACCGGCAGATGCATACACAGGAGAGACGGTCCTAGTAGTGTTGGCTGAATCCAGATGTAGGTCTGTGTTACCTGTGGCGGTAATAGAGTTGAAGTCACTATTCATTGCAGGAAAGTTGGAGGTGTTGGTCATGAATAGCCCTGTGCAGGAAGTCCTGATCGGAAACTTTGCAAAGAGGGTAGGAGATCCTGAATGGACACGTGTGCCTGTATACGCAGACCCGGCGTTGGTGGGAGCAGTGCAGACATGCGCGCAGAGAGCCAGGGAACAGCAAGAACCTGTACCACTGCCCGTGGAGGAATACATCCTGAACACCTCTACCCAGCAGTTAATTCGGATGCAGGACCAGGATGAAACCTTGAGGAAGGCTCGGAGTGCATGTGAAGCAGGGACGCACTTCCACACCAAGTTTGGAAGAGTCGAGTACGCTCGGAAATCTGGTGTACTGGTCTGGCAGTTTGAGGGTCCCAAGGACGTAGCGAGTCAGATCTGCGTCCCAGCTGAACTATGGACCATGGTGATGAAGCTAGGTCACAACGTACCCATGTCTGGTCACTTAGGTACCACCTGAACCAAGGAGCGAGTTGGTCACCATTTTTATTGGCCAGGCATGCATGCTGATGTTCGTCGGTACTGCCAGTCATGCGTCCAGTGTCAGCGCACTGTGGACAAAGGCAGAGTGTCAAGAGTTCCCCTCGTGAGGATGCCACTGATGTGCGGGCCCATGCAGATATTGAGAGATCTGTGGTTGCAACTGGGGAGGCAAGAGCTCCGCACAGCGGCAGAGTACGTCGTCAACCTAAGGAACAAGATACCTGAGATGCATGAGTCGTCAAAGGAGAACTTGGCAACGGCAGCTTGCAGGTACAAGCGACATTTTGACTTGAGAGCGAAACCCAGGAAGACAGCTGTGGGGTCTAGAATGCTAGTGGGAGGATCACAAGGTGGGCACTGCAGCTGCAGCCATTCCAGTTTACGGTGCAGGCAGTGTCTGGAAAGGACAATGTGGCGGCAGACTTCTTGAGTCGCTTGCCGTAGAGAGAGAGAGAGAGAGAGAGAGAGAGAGAGAGAGAGAGAGAGAGAGAGAGAGAGAGAGGAGAGAGAGAGAGAGAGAGAGAGAGAGAACCAGCAAGTTCCATTTACTTGTGTCATGAGAAGTTGACACTGTCAAAGCTGTGCATGTGTCATTGTCACTGGAAGAGAATGAGGTA
>JAFLJL010018592.1:30078-57578 GCA_018398815.1 Conus ventricosus | reverse complement strand
ATAGCAGGCTTGAATCATGCCTCACATTTGCATGCACACTTGATTACATCATTCTTCATCTGAACATATCACACACTCAATCTCTCCTCACACTCTCCTCACTCTCATCCACTCACACTCATCACTCTCACTCTCTCTCTCATACTAAACTCTCATCATCCAATATATACTAGCTTTGCTCGCGGCATTTCTCTCTCTCTCTCTCTAGCTCAAAAACACTCAAACACACACACATCAAACAACTCACACCACACCACACACACACACACACACACACAACACACAGACACACACAAACACACACATCACACAACCACCACACAAAACACACATCGCCACACACACACCACACACACACTTTTTTCTATTCCATTTTCTCCTCTCTGTAGCTACCACCTCACACACACACACCACACACAAACACTACACACACACACTCACACACACACAACACACGCACACTACTCACACACCACACACACACACACACACACACACACACACACAGCACTCGCACAAACACATCTTTCTTCCACACAGACACACTCACTTAATTATACGAGTGTCACCAAAACAGACACAGACACAGGACACAGTCACAGACAACACACACAAACAAACACACACACACACACAAACACACACACACACACACACACACACACACACACCACAACACACACAACACCCAAACACACACACACACTACACACACTACACCCCCCCACCCCACCCCAAATGCACGCACCACACACACACACAAACACACACACACACAAACTCACACACACACACACACACACACAAGACGACAAACAACACAAACACACACTCACACACACAAACACAACTCCACTCACACTACACACACCCACACAAGTATACGACGTGACTGATGATAACCACAGAATACATACACTCCACACCTACACACACACACACAACACAAAACACTACTCACAAACACACACACACACACACACACACCACACCACAGTGAGAGGAGAGAGGGTGAGAGTGAGAGGAGAGTGAGAGTGGTGAGAGAGAGAGTGAGAGAGAGAGAGAGGTATAAGAGATGATAGAGTGAGGGAGAGGAGTGAGAGAGTGAGAGAGCGAGAGAGAGAGAATACGACGTGATGTTGATAACACACAGAATACATACACACACACACTCTCACACACACCACACACAGCAACACACACACACACACCAACACACACACACACACACACACTCATTCGCGCGCTCGCGCGGCCTCCGCCGCGGTCCACATACACACACTTTTTCTACTTCTTCCACTAGATCTGTTCTCTCTAGCTTAATCACATGACACACACACACACATAACACACACACACACACACACAACACACACACACACACACACACACTCAACAATCACTCGCCACAAACACAGACATACTTCCACACAGACACACACAATTTATACATACGAATTTAGGAAAAACACACACACACACACACACCACACTACACACACACTCCTCACCCAACCACTCTAACACACACCACTAACACTCACTCACATCCACACACGCACAACAAAACACACACTTTTTCTCTCTTCCATTTTCTCTCTCTCCGGCTCTCCTCTTGCCACACCACATGACTCATACACACACTAACACTCACACACCACACACACACACACACTCTCACCAACACTCACTCACCATCACACTTACGCACACACACGCAATCTCGATCAACACACACACAACCACAACCACACACAAAACTCTCATCACACAAACACACACACACACACACACACACACACACAGATCACACAATCGCACAAACCAATACATACTTCCACACCAGACAACAAACACATTTTTTATACGAACAAAAGGAATAAAACACTAGACCACATCACACACTAACATACCTCACACTCAACACACCACACACACACCACACACACCAACACACACACATAAGTTTTCTCTCTTCAACTCTCTCTCACACACATACACTCACACACACACAACACTCACACTCACTCACACACACACACACAACAAACACACACACACACTCACACACACACACACAAAAGAATAGATACACACACTTAAACACTAACACCACCACACACACACACACACACACGACACACACTAACACACTCACACACACATTACTCACACACGCACTTGAACTCACTCTCACACAATATAACACACCACACACAAACTCACACATCCACACACTCAACACACACCACACACACACAACACTCACACTCAACAGAGCGTGCGTTCAGCATGCGACGCACACACGCACACACTCAGGACACCAACACACACGCATAACACACACCACCACACACACACACACTTTACTCCTCACACACACGCATGCTTATCACCAAAGCCAGGCATGTGCTCAGGGCACACATTTGCATGCACACATGAAAAACAACACAACTGCACACCACACACATCATCACAACACACACACACTCACAAACTCACCACACACACATCACTCACACACTCACCACACACACTCTTTTTCTCTCTTACATTCTCTCTCTCTCTAGCCTCATAAAACACTCACCACTCTCTCTAAACACACACCCACACAACACTCACACACACCCACACACACACACACACACAACTCACAGATAACCACAGTCTGCGACTTGTTGGGCTCATTTTGCCAGTGTCGCTTCAGTTCTTGGTGGTGGCTGGAGGATCGTTTGTTCCTTGTCTTGTGAGTTCCAGATCAGAATCGTAGAGCAGGGAAAGGTTCAAAGCCGCTTAAAGGGTCTCTAAATCTGGATGTACTCCAGCTTACCCCCAGATGTTCTAATGATTTGCAGGGAAAAGGGGACGAGCTCGTGACGACGGTACTTTCTGGCTGCGCTAACTACGCAGACTGGTATCGGACACAACTTACGGACAATACCAACGTACATCTGAATCCTGACATTTATCTACTGGTGTGTAACCTGGAATGGGAAAAACAATAACATGTTGTCGTTCCAATGCCACTTGAGAGACAGTGCTTCACACGGCTCATGTTGCATTGTTACGATGGTTCTCTGTGGGTTCTAAATGAACTATCCAAAGAGGAGTTCTTGATTTTTTTTATTTGGCCTGGTTGGTCACAAAGGAAGTATCTGTTTATGCGTTCATGTGACCTCTGCCAATGACATCTCTGTATAGGTCGGTCCCATGTGCCACCTTTGCATCAAATTGCCTCTCATTTCCGTTCCATTTCGGAAGGTAGCTATTAGATCGTGTTGGGCCTTTACCACTGTCTTCTTCCCCCCCCCCCCCCCCCCCCCCCCCCCCCCCCCCCCCCCGGTCATCGATATATTTTAACCTTGGTGGGGATACAGCGGATCAAGGTATCCCGAGGCGATTTCCACTGAAGAATATTGATACGTGTATGTCGCTGAAGCTTTACTTGCGATTTTTTCACAGAGTGGGTCTCCAGACGAAATTCTCTCAGGATTGTGGAAAAACGCAATTCATTTTGATCTCATGAGTGAAATTTACAGACCTGTTGTCTATCTCTTCCTTTTTCAACCACGCCATATATCCCCAATCGAATGGGCATGGTTGGATCGTTTCATATGGAACGTTGAAGTCCAGGTTGAGTAAGGTTGCATTGGCAGGACCCCTATGAATGTTAGGATCGTGTTCTTTACCGGATTTGCTTTTTGCCATACAGGGATTCTGCGAACGTTACGCTGGGTTTTTCTCACCTGTCGTAGGCTTCTTTTCGGACTATCACCAAGGGAGTCCCTTTGGATCTATTGATGACACAATGACCGAAAAAATGACGGACATACCCTGACAGTAAAAATGGTTACCAATACGTTTATGAACTGCATACATCGTTTGAAGGATGCATGTGAGCTGGCCTCATCAGTCAGCTGATAGTAATACAAGATTGTGTACAGGTCTTGGCAGACAGAAATTGCACAAATGGCCGTTCTTCACAGTGTAGGGTTAAAGTCCTTGTATTTTCTCACTGATGATCCAATAAAAGCTTCGTGTTATGTGGGAAGGGTCCTTTTCTAGGTGCTCGATTAAAATTTTCTGCAGTTATATTTTAAGATCTCTTATTGGCCAAACATGAGTTGGTATTTTTGTGAACATGTTGAAGAAGTTTGTTTGATCGTACATATGTTGCATTTAACTGTCAGGTGAGTGGATGTGTCATGTGTCAGAAACTGATGTCTACATGACAGACATTATAAGTGATGTATTTGTACCCAATGTGAGTGTTCAGGGTCAGAATCATAGGATTTGTGGGAAAAACAGCAAATGGTAGGAGTGTTACATCTACCAGTGCAGATGATGTTGTACCCCTTCCTACTACTGTATATCAAAGGTGGAATCTATGTTGATGTGGTTTTCTGTCGAATGATTTGTCTTCATTGTTCTTACAGATCAGGGCTCAAAGAAATTTTGAGAAGACTTTCAGGATGTGTTGTCTGATACCCCAGGTTTAAGTGTCTGGTATTTGAACCCCATAGTTATTCCAGTTAACTACTGAAAAACCTGTGGCGATCTGACCATCACCCTGCCGTTTGCAAAATAAAGAGGTTGTAGGAGAGGGGAAATCAAAGTAATGCTGGATTTAAAGGTCATAGTACATTCTACGGTATCCGTACAAGTCTCACCAGTTGTTTTGGTGGACAAAAACCTGATGGTTCGGTGCGTTTCTGCCATCGATTTACAGAAAAGTAAATAAGATCCACTTGTTCGATGACGTGCATATCCAGACATGAAGAAAACTTCTGTGTAGCTCTCAGAAGGGAAAATATCATTTTGTGAATGTTGACTGAATTATGGTTTACTGGCTAGATTTCCAATGGCTGGAAGCTGACAAGGAAATGACAGCATTTCAAAAACCTTTTGGTCTTTTCAATGGTCGAAAATCGCCATTTGGTCCCTTACAAAAATGCCCTCAGCTTTCTTTTGCTAGATTGATGCGAGCCCTGAATACTCCATGAATGTGCGTGCAGTATGTTTTTTTTTACACGGAACATTTTGTTGGCTGCAAAGTCATGGTAGTGACCTCCTTTCTAACTTACGAGCTGTTTTTTCCTGATCAGATGTTTTGGCGTTGATCTGCATGACATCCATTATTTCGTGCGGTTTCAAACTCTCTGAATTTTGGGTCGCTCTATTTCAGTGGGAAAAAAATGATGCCCAGAAGGAAAAGAATGTGGGGATAAAGATTTTATCTTTATCTTACACCCACTACAAAAGAAACAGATCTGGTCAATCTTCGGATTGTTGTCTTACTATTGACGAATGTACCACTTTGCGTCCCTGACAGGCCCCTTGGACTGAACTGACGAATAGGGACGTAGAACTAAAGTATTGTGCGGGTCTGATGAGTGCCTGCTTGGCTTTGGAGTGTGTTCAGAATCACCCCTCACTCATTTCCTGTTCTTTTGTTACACTCCCTCTCAGAAGACTTATCTTTGAGAACTGATGACAGTTCCAAAAGGAATGGCGTGCGGTACTGTTGCAGGAAAATAAAAAAGTGTTGTGTTAATATCCAGTGCAAATACGCCCTGTAAGAAGTTTTCTAAGACACAGGAGAAATACTCCACTATTGAGTGAGGAGTGCTTGGCTATCTGTTTGGGCATGTCGAGTAGTTGCCAGGATTCTTGTCTGGAAGAATCGCTCTTCGGTTACAGAACTGACCATAGGGCCATTGACTTTTCTATGGTAATCGTCGAAAGGTCCTAAGTACAGAAGATTATTAAGGTGGTCTTGGCATTGCAGGAATTCCCTTTTTACTGTTGAACCAGTGCCTGGTACACATAGGTCTTGGCTGAGTTTTTGGTCACGTGTTGAATTATTCATGGACAATGTAACTGTCTTCAAGGGAAAAGATATATCTCCCTGTTTTTTATTTCTTATGGATTATCGGTGTGATCACTTTCTAGGACAGTGGCCATTGTATGCTACCTGAACGATTCTAAATCAAGTGGTATTTATGCTGATATGCTTTGTTGATGCTGACTATATGTTTTACAAGGCATAAAAACTACTGATGGTTGATTTTTCTTTGTCTAGTCACTTTGCTTGAATTCTTTCGGAAACAATGAAAAAACTCCTCATGTACCTTTTTATGTTCTAACTTGCTTGGGATGATGATTATTATTTGTTTGTCTTGTTAGTGCATATAACTCTTTAGTATTGTATATACACTTGTTTTCGATTGTGCAATGAGGGGGTCAAACCAATTGTTTCATTTGCACTGTCACCAATGGGTAAGACATGGTGACATTTCAATGGGACCTTTACTGACATGTGGGAAAAATAAACATATGTTTAATATGTTTATTTTGTCTTACATGTCTATTGGTGATAACTATTTTCATGGAAATATTATCATTTTCTATGACTGGTTTTGAAATCACAGGATGTGTGTCATGATCAAGAGGTAAAATATGTGGACTTCACATCTTATTATATGGATAAACACAATGGTTTTCTTTGTTTTGCCTATTACTCCCTATAACTTGTTTATATCATGTATTTTGTGAAATGGATTTTGTTGAAGTATGGTGTTCAATTTTGAACTTTTTTTTTTTTTTTAAAAAGTCAGAAGTTTGATATACGCTATTTATGGTGGTTCATGGTATGCTTGATTCTTACGTTGATTATTAAATTTTGGTGAATCATTGTGATGGTTACACATTCTTGACGATTTCATGGCTGAAGTTGTCCGTTTCTAAGGTGAAATGTTGTATATCTTTTAAAAATTTTTCTGGCAGAATATTTTTTTGATACCAGGATGGGGGGTTGTCATGGTGGTACGTAAGCCTCACATCAAGGACCATGTGAAACGCTCCAATCACTTTTAGTTTGTGATATGATTCATTTTCCCCATGCCACTACTGATATGGAAGAATATTAGTGTGGACTTGACTAGTGTAGCGGGACGGTCCCCAAAATAATTGTGAGTATGACTCGGTAATAGAACTACAAGGGTGGTTCATTGGGGTGGATAAAGTGACCACTGAGAGCAATGTTTAACATAGGGTTGGTAAGGTGGCTGGTAGTCTTGTGTTTTGATTCACTGTATAGTGCACTAACTAGGTGAAGGAGGAAAGAATTCAGTTTTTAACCCAGCAGATGGCTAGTGAACTCGATACCTGTCAGGTCGTTGGTCCTTGCTGTCGACACATGTCATTACCTGCCCTTCTCCTTTTACCTTCGCCCTTCACCCTTCTCCTTTCACCCCGTGAGGTGTTTGGAAGATTGGCCATGGTGTGGGGGAACTCACCGGTATGGGCAGCCCCTGCAATTAAGGGACTCCAAGGGAGTTGAGTCGCGGAACTCGTCATCTCTCCAGGGACAGGAGAAGACAGAGGGAGGGAGTTGGTACTCATCTCTCCCTGTGTACAAGAAGAGTCGAGGGTGAGGAGTCGGAAGATATTTCTCCAGGACGGGACGAAATCGAGGGCGAGTTGGATGTCTGAGAGAGACTGGGAATCCAGAAAGATGAGGCGAGTCGTATTTCGGATGCTGGTCCATAGCATCATGGAGTGTAGTGTATCTTTTATTTATCCTGGTCTGGAATTTTGTGGGCCAATGTTGTGTGAAGGCGTGATCTTTATGATTGTCTTGAGGGCAGCTTTGTTTAGCTTCTCTGTGGAAAGAGAGCTTCATGTATAATTATTTGGTTTATAACGCTTGGTTCTTGATGTGATTTAGTTAAAGTTGTTTTCCCGATGGAGGGGGCGAGAGAGAAGAAAAAACATTCGGTAGTGCGCTTTTGGTTTGATTGGATTGATGCTGTTGCGTTTGGAGTAATTGTCTGTCATGACACCTTGCGCGTGTGCAAAAGTGGACAGTTTGTGACCAGCACTCTCAATGAAACATGTTCTTTTAGTGTTGTTGGGTCACTTGCCACGTTGTGAGACACTCAAACATTTTTTCAGGCGGTGTCCTCATGTAGTTCCTGTTCCAGGGATGTCCCGCCAGAACGTTTTAGACCTTGAGTTTCTTGAGAGAAATATTAACATTTTTTTATCTGATTTAAGGTTTTACGGAGGAAGAAAAAGAAGTTTTTATTCAAGTTTCTGGTTGCGTTTGTTAGACGATGTCTTTTTATGAGATTATAAAGTGTTTTTTGATGTTTTTTTTTTTTTTTTTTTTTTAATAGGACTGGGTGAGTTGATTTTAAACGTGGTGACAGCCCTGATATGCCCTTTGCGTCAGCCGGGGCTATAAGCAACATTATCTTATCTTATCTCTGTCTATATACCTTGTCGCCCCAAATTTATACAACATTGTGTTATTTTATTTCAGTTTATTTCTGGGACGCCAACAGATTGCACAACATGTTCTACCAACTGGCTGATCAAAAGGTTTTTAGCACAATGACCTTACCCTACACATAAAAAAAAAAAATCATATAATTTCTTCGATTGGGAATCTTTCCATTATCTTCTGTATTTCTTGCCATTTTTATTGGTTTCAAAATAAATGGCCAAGAATGTTATTTTCCTACGTAGTGAATGGCCAGTTTTGTCTGTTCCTCTGTCGTCCCAGTGCTGATGCCTTTGTTTTTAACTTATTTTTACCTCTTGACTGCGTAGGGCGAACCCGCTCGTCCTGTAAGAGACGTTACCCCCGCCTTTATCGACAATGCTACGGGCGAACCCGCTCGTCCTTAAAACTTACACGCCTAATATCGACAATGCTACGCGAACCCGTCCGGCCCGTAAGAACGTTACCCGCTTTATCGACAATGCGACGTGACCCCGCTTGTTCTCTGACCACCTGTGTTTACAACGGTGCGGTAAGGCAGCATGTGTTATTTATGCTATTTCCCTCTGCATTTGCTAGACTCTACACGTAGATGATGCGATTCGGCTGCTGGTTGCTAGTCCTCTTACTACAGCTGTAGATGATGCTATCCCTGTCGGCTGATTGCCTAGTTATCTTCTACAGCTGTAGATGATGCTATTTCCTGCGCTGTTGCTAGTACTTCTACCACTGTAGATGATGCTATCCCTGCTGCTGTTGCTATACTTCTACAGCTGTAATGAATGCTATCCCTGCTGCTGTCTATACTTCTACAGCTAGATTGATGCAATTCCTGCGCTGTTCTAGTACTTCTACAGCTGTAGTTACTATTCCTCTGCTATGCTGAGTACTTCTACAGCTGTAGCTGATGCTATCCTCGCGTTGCTATACTCTACAGACTTAGATGATGCTATTCCGCTGCTGAATCGGTCTACAACGACAATCAAGTTGGGGCTGCAGTGCATGCACTACATTTAGGAAGTGACAGCGCAGGAAAGCAAAGGGAGGGAGGGAGAGCTGTGGCGTGGACACATCACGTGAAAGTTGAACGAGGAGACTGCAGATGGCAGTCAGTGAACCAACTCAAGTGACTTCAGTGAACATGTCGGTGTGAGTGCTGAATCACACTGATAACGTCACCGCCTTTGATTTAGAAATTGGACAGACAAATGAATTCTGGGCTCTTTGAAAGAAACCAACAGGTTTCTTCACATAGCATGGCTGATAATGGTAGAAATCTGGCAGCAAACCATAAGCCAGGGCCGATCATTGAAAGAAAACAAATAATCAGAAATCACGGTGTTCCTCCTGGAATCTGTTTCGATGGCCTTGACCATGCCCAGAACTGCACTGTTCCTGGGATTGCTGGTTCGGTTGGGCCTTGACAAGCGCCAGAATCTGCACGTGTTCCTGGGATTGCTGTGTTCTTCTGATGGCCTTGACCATAGCCAGAACTGCAACATATCTGGCAAAGCAAAAGATGTTCTCAACCCCATTCGTCACCAACCATGCTCGCAGGACTGCTTTCCTTCTGCTGTTGAAGTACCTGCACTTCATGACAACACTAGATGCCAGCAGCAATGGAGTGCCACCTATACAGGTGAGAATCATACTAATACCTAAATGAAGCAAGTAAATGCACTTACTGCATGCAAACAAACAAATAATAAATAAATCAATGATTATTCAGATTTTAATGAATTAACTCATATAAATTGGAGAAACTATACAACCATTTTCACTTCAGTTTTTTTTATCTATTACTCAGAGTTAACCCTGCTTATACTGTACTGGCAATGATTAAGAAGTTTTTTTCTCCTGCTTTCATTTTATTCATAATTTCATTAACTATGCTTTAGAAAAGCATAGATTTCAAAATGTCAGTTATGTTCAATTTCTCTGCAGGCTGTACAAGATCAGGCCACTGCTAGCAAGCTGCAGGTACTTTTGAAAAAATCCCAAGCCGCACGTTCAAAATTTCAGCACAAAAGCCTCCTACTGTGGAAAGGCCGTCTTGGATTCAAGCAATAATATGCCACTCAAAGGCCAGTTTTGCATCAAGTCAAGAATGTTCTTGGTGTGACTGACGCGGCAGCACCTACGCGCTTCAGTGGTGTTGTGTGGTGGGTTGTGTTGGTTGTGTGTGTGTGTGTGGGTGACTGTCCTTGTGTCTGTGTTGTGAGTTGTGTGTGTTGGTCCATGGTTGGTGGGGGTGTTTGTTGGTCTCTGTGTGTCGTGTGTGTTGTCCCTGTCTGTGTGTTGTGTGTGGCGCATGTGTGTGTTGCATGTGTGTGGTGGGTTGTGGGGTGTTGTGTTGTTGTTTGCAATTCTGCATCCACATGTGTGCCTGTGTTGTTGTGTGTTGATTATGCCATGAATAGTTTTTGTATGCACTGCTTTGATATGGATATCTGTTATTTGTTCTAGCTGATTGCATGTAAAAGTTCGTTTGATTCTGGGCATTTGCATGTTTTTTCTTGTATGCTTTGACATAGCGCTTTCACAGCCAGCAGCATTTTTCCCCCCCCCCCCCCAGAGTTCTGTTTTTTTTTGAAAGATACTAATATTTCTAACAGTAATTGTACAAGGGGGATGTACACAAAGATTTCAGTCCATTCGAGTTTACACCTGTAATTTTGTTACGAAATAAACGGTGCACTGTCGAAGCCTTTTTTTTGGTGGTGGGTTTAATGTGTATTGTATTTACATTATCATATAATTATTCAGAGGATGGCAGCCAAACTTCTGACCGTAAAAAGACAGTCTGGTTTTTTCTTTACTGTAGGTGTGGTCCTAATATAGAATATTTAAGAGAGCTTCTGCTTGATGTTACTGTTTACAACAAAAATTTTATATGTTTCTCTCCTTCTTTTTTTTCATAAAGTGCGGCTGAATCTGCGTCTGGATGATTTTTAAACGCAAAAGCAAACTTTCGAGGCAGGTAACTTCTGAAAGCTGTTTTCTAGTTTTACAAGAAGTGCGTATGTGCGTCAATTGGTGCGTCATGCGTTGGGCTGCATGTGAGTGTGTTGTGTGCAGAAAACTTTGTAAACTTGATTAAAGGTTTTGATGACATCATGTAATTGATTGTGTCAGGAATTGGTTTTACTCATTGCAGCAGCATTCTGTCACTGGTTGGCATGCGTTTTGTATGTCTCTGGTCACCAACACAGGTTCTAATATATGCAGCCTTCCACCCCATCTTCATATTCAGAAAAGGTTCGTTTACATACCAATATGAAATTTGGTGTATAATATTTCATTAACAAACACGACTGAATCCAAAGAATATCTCATGTTGAATTCTTCAATTTGTTTTGTGTATCCTAAGTTTGATTTGATGGTGCTCTGTATTATCATTATAAATAATTCTCCAGAGAATGGCTTGTTAGAGGCTGACTTAAAGACACAGGTTGGACGAAGATACAAGTTGGAATTTTTCTACTTTTTTTCAAAAGAGCTCTGCTGATTTAGCTAGTTTTAAGTGAAAGGTATTCTTGTTGTTGTTGTTTAGTTTTACATTGTGATAGAATCTGCCCACGATTGATTAATGCAACTCCAAACCTCATCCAGCAACAATTGTGATAGCTGAATCCAGATTAACGAAAGAATGGCACCTCTTCCTTTTAACTGGCTTTGGTTTAGGGGTAAGGAGGTTTTGTGGTGTGTGGTGTGGTGTGTGTGTGTGTGTGTGTGTGTGAAAAGCAAAGATGTTAAATTTTTTATCAGAATATGACGTTCAGGATCATATGTTTTTCAGAGTACTGTAGTGTAGAATTGTTTCTTCATTTAGACAGAAGCGGTTATAATGCTTTGGTAGCATTATTTTGTGTGATTATCTCATGAATTGTTTTCATATTTAACTCTAATGAGGTGTAAAGTGAAAGTCACATGAATTGTTTTAGTCTCTAGCATAAAGAATGTTCCATTCATTCTGTTGTCTGAGTGTCATGCATTCACTGTTAGCTCTGAAATGACACTTCTCCCTCTGTAATGCATAGGTTTTCACTCCGTTGTACTTCCGCTCTGTGTGGATGGGGCGTTTTTGTTTTCCTGTTTTTACTTCCACGGTGTTTAGTTTTTTTCCAGTTGGTACTTCCACTGTGTGTGTAGCGTTTTCACGGTTGTGTACCTACCACAGTGTGTGTATGTCTCTTTCCTGTTTGCACTTCCACTCTGTGTGTAATGTGTCTTCCTGTTTTGCACTTCTACTCTGTTGTTTGTGTTTTTCCACAGTTTTGTTCACATCTGCTCTCGATCATGTTGCCCCAATTGTTTATTTACACTTTTGTTTGCTGACGACTAACACTGCAGGTAAACGTCAAAGATTTTGTGTTTTGTTGAGAGTAAATGGATAGTTCTGAGTGATCATGAAACGGTGCCTGTCCTTGGTGTTGTGTTGCTGCATTGTTATTCATCATTGGTTCTGGAGTGTTTGGAGTAGGTCTGTGTACATCAAACTGTGCCGGTCCTTGTGTTGGGTTGCTGCATTGGATTCATCATGGTGTCAGGAGTATATGGATTTATTTCTGTGTACATCAAACTGTGCCTGTCCTGTGTTGTGTCTGCATTGTAGTCATCATTGCAAGTGTATGGAGTAGTTCTGTTTGTACATCAAACAGTGGCCTGTCCTTGTTGGTGTGTTCTGCAGTGTTTCATCTGTGGGTCAGGAGTGTAAGGTTAGTTCTGTTACATCAAACTGTGCCTGTCCATGGTTGTTTGCGGCATGGTAGTCATCATTGTGTCAGGAGTGTCAGGATTTAGGTCGTGTGTACATTAACTGTGCCGGTCCGTGTTTTGTGTTGCTGCATTTATTCATCCATTATAAATGATACTCAAGAGATGCTTTGTGAGACTGTCTGATCTAAGGGAGAGTTGGTGGATTGTTCTTTAGATGGTCCCTTGCAGGCAAGTGATGTTTTGTTAAAGCACTATAGTGGTAGCCATTTCACTTTGACAGAACTGTGAATGACTTTGAAAATAATTGTGTTTTGATTTTGTCTAGAATTGTTTATGTCATTCACTGCATTCAGTAATGTGATAGTCATATGAAATGTTTTCTGCTGATGCATGTAAAGGGTTGGATCTGGTGATACGTATGATTTGTTCCTGGCTGATGCTGTAAAAGTGTTGATTTCTGTTGATAGTCCTTATGATTGTTTTCTGGCAATCATGTAAAAGTGGTCCTTTGATTCTGTTGATAGTCTTATGAATTGTTCTGCTGAAGGCATGTAAAGTCCTTGATTCTGTGTGATATACCTTATAATTGGTTTGCCCTCCTGACTATGCATGTAAAATGGTGCCTTGTATTCTGTGATAGTCTTATGAATGTTTTTCTCGTTTCTTCTCTGATGCTTTAATAGTTCCTTGTTTCTGTTTTAGCTATAATTGTTTCTGCTAGGCAGTAAATATGTCGCTTGATTCTGTGGATATGCTTATGAATTGTTTCTGACGATGCATGGTAAAAGTGTCCCTTGAGTCTGTGATAGTCTTATGAATTGTTCCTGGCTGATTGCATGGAAAAGTGTCCTTGATTCTGGTTGATAGTCTTCTTGAATTGGTTTTCTCTGACATGTAAAAGTGTCCTTATTCTGTGAAAGGCTTATAATTTTCCTAGCTGATGCATTAAAAGTGTCCTTGATTTGACTGTTGATAGCTTAGGAATTTTTCCTGGCTGATGCATGTAAACGTGTCCATGATTCGTTGAGAGTCTTATGAAATTGTTTCTAACTGATGCTTGTAAAAGTGGTCCTTGATTCGGGTCAGTTCGTTGGTTAAATTGTTACTTGTGGACATTTACGCTTTCACCTTCAAGCATCTTTCCCCCTATTCATTTTTGGTGAGAAAGATACTAATATTACTAACAGTATTGAAACTGGGGTACACAGATTCTGTTCCTATCTGAGTTTTTATACGTATATTTTTGTACAATGAAACGGTATTTGAAGCTTGTGTTTAGTGTGTATTTGGTTATCATTATCATAGAATTATTCGGAGGATCATGTCCAACTTCTGACCTAATAAATACATCTGATGTCTTACTGATGTGTCCAATAAATGTATTATTGAAGATAGCTCTGCTGATTTAGCTGGTTAAAACAAAAGATAATTTTCTCGTCTATTTTTTTCTCAGTAAAGCTGCTGATCCCTTCTGGTGATTTTTAATCAAAAGTAGACCTTTTGGCAAAACAAGAACTTCTGAACGGTATCATACTTCTAGACGGTAAGGTGTTTGTGTGTGCAGAAATCTTTTAAACTTTGATAAAAGCTTTGATGACATCATATGTAACGATTGTGGTCATATTGTTCACATACTCTGCAGCATTCTGTTTTTGGTGTGCCTGTTATCATCATTTATTGTACAGTTGCTCATGGAATGGCTTTGTTAGAGTTCCGACCCTAAGATAAAGGTCTAGACAAAGATACAAGGTTGGAATTTTCTTACTTTTTTTTTTTTTAAAGAGCTCGCTTGATGTTAGTATGTAAATGAAAGGTTTTTTTTTTTAAAGAGCACTGCTTGACTACTAATGTTTAAGTGAAAGGTATGTTTTTTTTAAAGACTTCCTGCTTGAGTTAGCTTGTTAAGTGAAAGGTTTTTTTTTGTTTTCTTTTTGTTTTGTTTGCAGTGATATGAAATATGCCCACACTGATAATACAGCACAAACCTCATCCAAGCAACATTTGAAAGCTGATCCATTTTAAAGAAGAATGGCACCTCGGCTTTGACTCCGTTGGTTTAAGGTAAGGATGTTGTGTGTGTGTGTTGTGGTGTGTGGTGTGAAATAGCAGAAGAAGGTTTAAAGTTTTTCAAAGGTGACATGCAGATCATGTGTTTTGACCATAGTACTGTAAGTAGAATAGTGTCTTCATTTAGAACAAAGCTGGTTTAAGACTTTTGTAGCAGTTATTTGTGTTTATTATCTCATGTTTTCATAATTCACTGCAGTTGTGTAAAGTGATATCACATGAATTGTTTTTAGTCACTGCATAAAGAATGTCATTCATTCTGTTCAGATGTCATGCATGTCACTGTTACTCGGAAATACACTTCTGCTCTGTATGCTTAGGTTTTCAACCCTTTGTACTTCGCCTATTTGTTTTTGTTTTCCTCTATTTGTACTTCAACTAAGTGTGCACTGTATTTTTTTCCATTTTGCAAACTCCCACTGTGTGTGGATGGGATTTTTTTTTCTCCGTTGTGTATTTCCACAGTGTATGAAATTTTTTTTTCCACATTTTGTTTTCTTCTGCTCTTATGCTTGGATCCCCCTTTGTGTTATAGTACAAGCATGTTGTTCACTGACAGGAGCAAAACACTGGGAGTACATCATGACTTTGTTTTGTTAGGAAGTATATGGAGTACTTTTTTTTTATATACATGAATCTGTGTTGCCTTCCCTTGGTTTTGTGTTAATGCAATACATTCATCATTTTTAAGGATCACTCAATGAGATAGCTTGTGACACTTCTGATCTAAAGCGTGGAGTCGTGGATTTTCAGTAATGTGGTCCTGTGTAATGTATTTGAAAAAGAACTCTGGTTTAGCACTTTCAAAGTAACAGGTAAGTTTTTGTTCTTCCACAGTGAAAACTGCAGATCTGCCCCGAGGATATGGTTTTAATGCAGCACAGACCATGTCGGGCAGCAAACACCTCTGGAAATGTATCTTTGAATATGCTATATCATTCAGAGCAATTTCTTCCTCCTCCTAATTTTTGTGAGTAGGTGTGTCCTGTCTAGTGTTTTGCATGAGAGAGAGCAGTAACTAATGTTTAAAGTTATGATGGAAGCGTTGATGATGCTAAGATCATGGGTGGTTTCTATAGCACTGTAGTGCTGTCAGTTCTTTCACTTTAACGGAGCTGTGGTGACATTGATGGTAGTGTTGGAGATGCTAAGATCCTGGGTGTTGGCATAGCACTGTAGTGCTACAGTATTCACTTTTAACAGCAGCTGTCGGACATTCGGAACTCTGTCTATAGATACAACATTGTTAAGTGATCCTAGTCTTCCCCCTGTACTAATTGTTCAAGTTTGTGTTGCACAACAATTGCTTTGTTTATCAACTTTCTTTGTAGCATGTTTATCCTTTCCTTTGTTGTTTTTAAGAATTTATGTTGCTTAGATCTTTGAGCTAGTCCATAATCAGCATATTTAATAGATGAATTCAATTTGAACATCTGAAGCTAGTGTTTGAAAGCAAAAAACAGTGAGGCACTCATGTATCAGGTATAAGCTGCGCACCCACAGGAGCGTAGGTCAATTGAAAGGGTAATACTGTGTGTTGAGCATGTCAATGTCGTTCATTTGCAATGCCCCAGTTGTTTGATAGTTTTGTTTTCTTTTTCCCAGCATAGCCCAGACTGATACTTCCTGCGGTACACTCCCTGTACAAGCAGCAAGGATAAATCCCAGCTACCCAACAAAGGGAGTGGAGTTTGTGTTGCATAACCATTTTTTATCCACATTAAGGCAAGCCAAACTCCAGCTTCAGGAAGGTGCATGCTATGTGTAATGTTCATTTATACCAACCTACCAACAAGCTTCTCTTCTGAAAGTTGGTGATGTGATTTTATGTGTGTGCAAGATGTTATGCGTGCCGTTCACAACACAGGGAACCTTGTTTTATAGTCTCATTTGAGGGACTGTAGGAAATGGAGTCATAAATAAATGCTAACTCCCAGGAAAAAATCCCCCTGGTACTGAAATGGTCCTGCGGATATCAGACTCCGCAATACACAAGATTAATAGTCCAGCGCTCTACACCCGCAGTACCAAATTATTAGTCACAGCGCTCTACTATTCCGCGCGATTTATTTTATTGTTTTCAGTCATGCATAGAGTATGCCATTCATTCTCTAACAGTTTGACATGGAAATTTTATTGTAAACACACCGACAGTTTCACTTTTTTTTTTCCCTCCATCTTTCTTATTTACAAATTTTACTAAAGAGTATTGAAATTTATTTATGATTTTGAAGTATTTCAGGAACAACACTGGTAAGCACACTACCATTTTATGTTTTAAAGGAATGTATGTTATATCATCTGAAATTGTGCTTTGCCGAGTCAATTGATGGCACTCAGTACCTGTTATGTATTGATCAAGGTTTGGCTGACGCCATTTGACTAAAGATGCAGTATGGATTGTTTCTTACTCCAAATGAGGCGCCAAATGAAATAATATGCAAAAGCTGTCTGCTGTTATCAACACTAGGGTATCCTTTT
Organism: Conus ventricosus; assembly: GCA_018398815.1. Classification (NCBI taxonomy): domain Eukaryota; kingdom Metazoa; phylum Mollusca; class Gastropoda; order Neogastropoda; family Conidae; genus Conus; species Conus ventricosus. The sequence continues at coordinate 40,024 of JAFLJL010018592.1, read as the reverse complement.
GTCTTGTTCTTGTGTGGGGCAGGATACTGCTATTGTGATGCTGACTGCTGACATCTGGCGATGTCCTGAAAGCTGGATCCATCTTGCACACACATTCTGATCATGGAAATTCTACAGAGACATGTCATTATCATTCTGTGGCTGATGGAATCTGACACTCCGGTGTGATTGTTGACTGCACGAACTGCAAGAACAAAAAGACAGGTTTTGTAATGTGTATGATGGGGTGATAAACAACATCATTGGCTGTAGCCTGTAACATTATCTGTAATTCATTGAGTTACAAGGTTTGACATTCTAGAATTCTTTGTGCTGATGACATTTTAACCATTAAGACAGAAATATGGCTTCTTGAGAAAATTCTGTAAATTGAAACAGTGCACTTGTAGCTAGAAGTACTGTTTAACGTGAACACCCGTACTGGTTATAGTGAACTTGTTTATGAAATTCTTTATTTGATATGTGCAAAAATGCTACTCAAATAACTAGATGGAGACTGCAGGATTCCCTGGTACAGGTTAAGGGTAGAGGACAGGGCTTCCAATGTGCAACAGAGATTGTTTGGGATAACCCGAACTCTGTGAAATGTATCAGCAGTTGTCTGAATGTGTTGACAAGATTGTTAACTGCAATGGCAGGACTGGCATGGAGACCTGTTACCCTTTCCATAACAATTCAGTATTATGGCACAGTTTAATAGTATGATTCCGGGAAAAATCTTTGAAAAGAACATTTTTTCCTGTGTACAAAAATGATCACCTATAATTCCCAGAAGAACCGGTTCGTATCTGAAGCTTTAGCAGTCAAACTACCACCTGTACATCTTTTTTTTCCTTGTTTCTTGGTTTAAGATTATTTATTTTTATACAGTCATACATATAAATTGTTCATATCTTTGTTTTCAAAATGTTTCAAGTCCCTCCGTGATGAACGACGTAAGACTGTTAACAGCGAAAATTGCTCCAATGTATCCAAGACCACTCCACATTCAGTGGTAAAAATCATCCATTCTGAAATCACTGTACAGATAAACATGTTTATCCGTCCCATAGTCACTCTGAGATAATTGAAAATTGATTTGCACAGCTGAGTGTGTATGAGAAATAAATCTCTCCTCACCTCCCTCTCCCCCGCCCCCCGCCCCCCTGTAAATTTCTGCTAGTTGTATTTTTTGCAATGTTCTACTACACATCTGGCTGATAAGGTGCCGAATCAAATCCGATTCACAATGGGCCCCAAACCACTGATCCCCCTCCCCCTCAATTTGACAAGTTCTGCTTCATATTTAGCGCTATTGTATGTGCATTAAACTGTATCAAGTTAAAGAGGCTTGGCATGAACACCCATAAAATAGCGAAGATCTGCTCAATCTAAAGGTCCTTTGAAATAAATACATATTTAACATGTAGATTTGTGGTGCATCTGATACGGCTTGATCTAAATGTCCTGATCGAGTATTCAGCTAATTCCTCAAATTAGTGGCAATAATGAGAAATTTACTTTTGAATTTAGCTAGTATCTAGTTTATGAAGCAAACATGCTCACTTTGTTTTTTGTGATGTATTTACTCTATTTCATCATTACATTATTTCATCAGTACACTATTTCATCATCACCTTATTTCATCATTACACCTAGTCATCATACACTATTGCAACATTACACTACGTCATCATTACATTATTTCATCATTACATTATTCCATCATTACCTAATTCATCTTTACATTTTTTCATATGTTTCATTTATGAAAAGCCCCCTTCTTTCACTTTACTTCCATTACTTTTGTTGAACTGAAATGTGAACCTCTATCCCATACTCCTGTCAGCTTTCCTACTTTCTTATGCCACTCTTAAAGGCTTCGGTTTATTTTTGTTTATATATTTATCTATATATATATATATAGATTATATAGATATGATAGTTTTTTTTTTTTCTTTTTTTTTTTTTTTTTGGGGGGGGTTGTTTTTTGTTAGTTTGTTGTTTTTGTTTGTTTTTGAGGAATGGGTGAGGACTTGAATTCCATTGGATATGGGCCACAAAACATTGAACAAGCACAAAATTGCCCCATAGGTTTGAGATCCGTGAAACTTCACTACAACAAATTTAACCAAGGGAAAAGTTAATAATTATGTTCCAGCAAACAGATGTTGAAAAACAATACAAGGACTGTGTTGACTTTTCGTTCAATTTAAGTGCACAACTTGGATGTGCCATGAAAATGGTAAATCGAAGAGGTCAGGCAAAAGAAGAGGTTAATCCCATTTCCCACCAGTCCTATCCCTTTGTCTTTCTTCTTGACTAAGGGTATCCTGTTTCCCAATCATCACATATATTCAGTACAAAGGAACTGAAAGACATGAAACCTCTGGATCAATGTGATTAAAGCTGTGAAAAAAATGTGCACCTTTCCTAAGGTTGACCGCTTCCGTACTGGACATTTGTGTAAGAAAGACAAAATGGGGTCATGTACACTTCAGTTATCTGAGAATGAAGTGTATGAAACCCTTGATAGCTTTTTAAAGGCCATTTTTTTTTTCTTTTTACTCGATTTCTACTTAAAAACCTGAATCTTCACTTTGAAACCAGCCCTGCCATACTGTTCTAAGAAAGGAACACGGAGACCGGTAACATTTTCCCCAAATTCTCTGTACCGGTGTTGAGCATTAAGATCGTGTGGAGAGGTTTTTGACTCCTGATACATCTGGTCATCGGGAATACTGTTGTAGCCGCCATTAAACGGCTTGTTTTGGCAGCATCGGATAGGCAATGCACAAAACTTGAAACTCATTTTCAGATTGTCCACACAATGCAAGAAAGCCGGTATTAACCAACATATCATGTTGCAATTGGTAAACGCAATGGTAGCATATGGATAAAGAAATATATTAATAATACCATGCAATACCAAAAGATGAAAGGAAAAAAGAAAAAAACAAGGGGAGGGGGGAGGGGGTTCTTCTCATAAATTGCAATATGTTGTAATGGTTGGTATCCCCCCCCGGCTTGTTTCTCTAAACATGGAGACATACACAAAGCTGCACATTGGTCAAGTTCTATAACAGTAACATACACAAGAGAGGTGCACATGGTCAATTCTATACTTGAAACATACACAGAGCAGTGGCACCTGGACAAGTCATTCATGAGACATACAAGAGCAGTGCACAGGTTCAAGTTCTATACATGGAGACAATAACACAGAGCATGTGGCACATGGTCAAGTTCTATACATGGAACATACAACAGAGCAGTGCACCAGGTCAGTTCTAGTACAGTGGACAACTACGAGCATGCCATGGTATAGTTCTATGATATGGAGACAACACAAGCAGTGCACATGGTCTAGTTGTATATATGGAGAAAAAGACCACCCGAGTGTGCTGGTTGAGGACGCCCAGAGAAGCACCTGTCTTCAACCAGCCTTTAGGCAGCCCTGTACCACCCTTGGAGGCCAGCTCTGTGTTTGACGAATGGGTTACAGGCTCGCAGCAGGTTCCACCCCCACATCCATTAAGAATATCAAGGGACATAACTGCTCCGAACGAGAGGTAATCAGACTGTCAGGATGCAACTCATAACAGCCTTAAAATTGCATCCCCATGGTGTACCAGCCCGTTATTTCATGACTGCAGAGCCCACCGGCGGAGAAACACCACCGCTCGTCAGCGCCGAGCACACCCCACAGAACCCAACCAACCCATGCCCAGGACAGACGAAGACAGTGCCACTCAGACAACTGAGCCAAGCTTTCCGGCAATACGAGTCATATGTGCCCTCAAAAGAGAATCCAAAATGTAGTCTTTCCCACTGCATCAGTACATTCCCTGTGGTCAGTGGGGTCTTTCCTCACCGTCACTGACCGTTCTCCAGGTCAGCCTATTAAGCAAAGAAGAAAAAAAAACACCCGAAGGTGCTGGGGAGGACCCAGGAGAAGCACTGTCTTCACCTCCCTTTAGAGCAGGCCCATGTGACCACACTTGGAGGCCTTCGCTGTGTGACGATGGTTACAGGCAACAGCGCAGGACACTCCATTAAGATATCAAGGTACATAACTGCGTCCTGAAGCGAGAAGGTAAATCACACTGCAGGATGCAAACTCATAACACCTTAAATAGCATCCCCGCATGGGTTTACCAGCCCCGTAGTTCAGAATGCAGAGCCGCCGGCGAGAAACACCCACCCTCCACTGCCGAGCACACCCCCAGACCAACCACCCATGCCCACGGACAGACGAAGCCAGTGCCACTCCCAGACTCAGCCAAGCTTTCTCGCCATCGGTCTTATTGCCCTCAAGAGAGAATCCAAAGTTGTAGGCTTTCCCTCTGTCAACAGGACTTTTCCCTGTGGTCAGTGGGGCTTTTCCTCCCGTCACTGACCTTACTCCAGTGTCAGCCTAGGTAGGCAAAGAAGAAAAGAAACACCCGAAGGTGACTGGGGAGGACCCAGAGAGCACTGTCCTTCACCTGCCTTTAGAGCAGCCACTGACCGACCCTTTGGAGGCCTGCGCTGGTGTGACGATGGTACAGGCACGCGCAGGACACTCCATTAAGATAGGCAAGGGACATAACTGCTCCTGAACAGAGTAAATCAGACTGCAGGATGCAACTCATAACAGCCTTAAAATAGCATCCCCCATGGGTGTACCAGCCCGTATTTCATGACTGCAGAGCCCACCGGCGAGAAACACCACCCTCCAGCTGCCGAGCACACCCCACAGACCCAACCACCCATGCCCACGGACAGACGAAGACAGTGCCACTCCAGACACAGCCAAGCTTTCGCCATACGGTCTTATGTGCCCTCAAGAGAGAATCCAAGTTGTAGTCTTTCCCACTGTCAACAGTGCACTGTCTAGGTTTGTTATATGAGACATTCACAGGAGCCAGTGCACATAGGTCCAGTTCTGAGATCCATGGAAGCATTTCACCCAGAGCAGTGCACATGGTCAAGGTCTTGTACATGGTACACACAGGCAGCACATGGTCAAGTTCTCTCATGGGAATACCCCGTACACAGAGCGTGTATCATGGTCAAGTTCTAACAGACATAACAAGCAGTGTACATGGTCATGTTCTATAACATGCAGACATAACCAGTAGCAGTGCACAGACAAGTTCTATACCATGGAGACGTAACAGAGCAGTGCACAGGTCAGTTTCTATAGCATGGTGCCATACAAGAGCAGGTACATGGTCAAAGTTTCTATACTGAGACTTCACAGATCAGTGCACATGGTCAGTTCTATACATGGAGACTTACACAGAGCAGTGTACATGGTCAAGTTCTATACATGGAGACGTACACAGAGCAGTGCACATGGTCAGGTTCTATACATGGACATCACAGAGCAGTGCACATGGTCAGTTCTTATATGGAGACATACACAGAGCAGTGACATGGTCAGTTCTATACATGGACATACAGAGCAGTGTACATGGTCTAGTTCTATACATGAGACATACACAGAGCAGTGCACATGGTCAGGTTCTATACATGGACACTACACAGAGCAGTGCACATGGTCAGTTCTATACATGGAGACATACAGAGCAGTGTACATGGTCAAGTTCTATATATGGACTACACAGAGCAGTGCACATGGTCAGGTTCTATACATGGAGACGTACACAGGCAGTGCACATGGTCAAGTTCTATACATGGGACTACACAGAGCAGTGCACATGGTCAAGTTCTATACATGGACATACACAGAGCAGTGCACATGGTCAAGGTCTATACATGGGACACACAGAGCAGTGCACATGGTCAGGTCTATACATGGAGACAACACAGAGCAGTGCACATGGTCAAGTCTATACATGGAGACATACACAGAGCAGTGCACATGGTCAGTTCTATACATGGACACACAGAGCAGTGCACATGGTCAAGTTCTCTACATGGAGACTACACAGAGCAGTGTACATGGTCAAGTTCTATACTGGACATACAGAGCAGTGTACATGGTCAAGTTCTATACATGCAGACATACACAGAGGCAGTGCACATGGTCAAGTTCTATACATGGACATACACAGAGCAGTGCACATGGTCAAGTTCTATACATGGAGACATACAGAGAGCAGTGCACATGGTCAAGGTCTATACATGGAGACATACACAGAGCAGTGTACATGGTCAAGGTCTATACATGGAGACGACACACAGGCAGTGCACATGGTCAAGGTCTATACATGGAGACATACACAGAGCAGTGACATGGTCAAGTTCTATACATGGAGACGTACACAAGCAGTGCACATGGTCAAGTTCTCATACATGGAGACGTACACAGAGCAGTGTACATGGTCAAGTTCTATACATGGAGACTAACAGAGCAGTGTACATGGTCAAGTTCTATACATGAGACATACACAAGCAGTGCACATGGTCAAGTTCTATACATGGAGACAGTACACAAGCAGTGTACATGGTCAAGTTCTATACATGGAGACATACAAAGCAGTGCACATGGTCAAGTCTATACATGGAGACTACACAAAGCAGTGTACATGGTCAAGTTCTATACATGGAGACGTACACAAGCAGTGCACATGGTCAAGTTCTATAATGGAGACATACACAGAGCAGTGGACATGGTCAAGTTCTATACATGGAGACGTACACAAGCAGTGCACATGGTCAAGTTCTATACATGGAGACTACACAGAGCAGTGCACATGGTCAGTTCTATACTGGAGCATACACAGAGCAGTGCACATGGTCAAGTTCTATACATGGAGACATACACAGAGCAGTGCACATGGTCAGTTCTATACATGGAGACATACACATAGCAGTGACATGGTCAGTTCTATACATGGACGTACACAAGCAGTGCACATGGTCTAAGTTCTATATATGGAGACTACAAAGAGCAGTGTACATGGTCAAGTTTCTATACATGAGACTACACAGAGCAGTGCACATGGTCAGTTCTATATATGGAGACATACACAGAGCAGTGCACATGGTCAGTTCTATACATGGACTACACAGAGCAGTGCACATGGTCAGGTTCTATACATGGAGACATACACGAGCAGTGCACATGGTCAGGTTCTATACATGGAGACATACACAGAGCAGTGCACATGGTCAGTTCTATACATGGAGACATACACAGAGCAGTGCACATGGTCAGGTTCTATACATGGAGACTACACATAGCAGTGCACATGGTCAGGTTCTATACATGGACATACACAGAGCAGTGCACATGGTCAGGTTCTATACATGGAGACATAACAGAGCAGTGCACATGGCCAAGGTTCTATAATGGACATACACAGAGCAGTGCACATGGTCAGGTTCTATACATGGAGACTACACAGGCAGTGCACATGGTCAGTTCTATACATGGACATACACAGAGCAGTGCACACTGGTCAGTTCTATACATGGAGACATACACAGAGCAGTGCACATGGTCAAGTTCTATACATGGACATACACAGAGCAGTGCACATGGTCAGGTTCTATATATGGACACACAGAGCAGTGCACATGGTCAGGTTCTATACATGGAGACGTACACAGAGCAGTGCACATGGTCAAGTTCTATACATAGACATACACAGAGCAGTGCACATGGTCAGGTTCTATACATGGAGACTACAGAGCAGTGACATGGTCAAGTTCTATACATGGGACATACAAGAGCAGTGCACATGGTCAGGTCTATACATGGAGACTACACAGGGCAGTGCACATGGTCAAGGTTCTATACATGGGACATACACAGAGCAGTGCACATGGTCAAGTTCTATACATGGAACATACACAGAGCAGTGCACATGGTCAAGTTATACTGACCACATGAGCCAGTGACACATGACAGGTCTATATCATGGAACAAGAGCTGTCACAGTCCAGGTTAACAATGTGACGATCACAGAGCTCGGCCCATGGCAAGTTATACACGACATCACAGGAGTGCACAGCAAGTATAATGGACACACAGAACAGTGCACATGGTGGCCAACTACATGGAGACTACAAGAGCAGTGCATGGTCAAGGTCTAACATGGAGAAATACACAGAGCAGTGCCATGGTCATAGGGTCAAATACATTGGGCACAAGAGAGCACATGTCAAGTGTTGTACATGGGACATACACTGAGCAGTGTCACATGGTGCAAGTCTGTATCCATGTAGCAGCGCCACATGGCAATTATCTGTGGGTCAGCATGAAGGCAAAAGTTTGCAGGGTCACAAATGCGGCAAATGCTATCCAGGTGACATAGCGACGTCACATGGGGCAACTGCATGTGAGTGACAAACTGTGTAAAGAGCACAGGGAGTAAAAAGCCACAATAGTGTGGTGGGCACATGGGCAAATGCAGTGGGTACTGGAATGTATCTGTACTGGCAAGTATGTTGGGTCACATGGGCAAGTATGTGTGGTCACATGGCAATGTATGTGTGGGATCAATAAGGCAAATTATGTGTGGGTCATGGGCAAATTCATGTGGGTACATGGGCAAATGAGGTGTGTAAGCACAGGAGTAAATACCACACAGTGTGTGGTACATGGCAATGAGGAGATGTGAGTACCTTTGGAATTCAAAAGTATGCTAATCCAATAAAATAAAATCTGATATATCTATATAAACTGTGATAAAATTGTATTGTACGGACTATATACACACACATATATTATATACATATGGTTAATTATGTTATAATTATATATAATAGATATATATATTCTATATTATGATATATATATTGCTTGAAATAACAAAGCTTGCTCTTATGTTTAGTTGAAGATGAATGGGGGAGATAAGCATATCATACTGCAGTGGCAATGTTCTCTACACTAACATAGTGCTGAGTGTGGAATGGGGAAAAAATAAAAATAAAGCTTCTCACAATGGAACCTTCAGCAAGCTTATAGTCTCCAAGGGGGAGATACCCTCCATTAGGGAGGAACACTAACATAAACCGGTCATATACCGATATTTCGAAACTTGGTGGTTTCTCCTCAGTGACCGCGGAGAAGTGTTAATTTGACTCCTTGCCGTTTTCAGTTTAAGAAGAATTGCTATCCCAGAAACGCGAGGGCAATACGTAATGGTTTCTTCGAGTTGTTCAAACAAACCACCAAAGACCATCCTTAAGAAGAAAAGAAAATCATGAAAGAGCAAAACATACGTACATTTCTTTGTAAAATGAAATATAAAAAGATATCCTCTTAAGACACAAGTGCGGGTCAGTTCTGGAATGAATCCGCAAGGGACTAAAATACGAACAAATAATAAATTCCAAGGATAAGTACCGCGCACCGTTCCACAACTTACAGAGCACTTGGTGTTGCAATGATGAGAAATATTGAATTAAAACAAAGCTTGCTCTATGTTTAGATTAAGAAATAGGGGAGATAAGCATTATTCTGCATGTGGCAGATGATTCTGCTAACACAGTATGTCTTGAGTGGGTTGAAAGGGGAAAAAAATAAAATAATGCTTCCAATGAACCTTCGCAAGCTTTATCTCCAAGGGGGAGAAAACCCTCCATTAGGGAGGGAAACTCACTAACATATAACTCCTGTCATTACCGATATTTCGAAAATTGGTGGTTTCTCCTCAGTGACCGCGGAAAGTGGTAATTTGACTCCTCCCGCCTTTCAGTTTTAAGAAGATAAAATAAGATAAGATAATGTTGCTTATAGCCCAGCCGACCGCAAAGGGCCATATCAGGGCTGTCACCACGTTAAAATTTAACTCGCCAGTCATCAGTTTTTAAAAGAATGCAATCCCAGAAAGGGTGGTGTGCATACGTAATATTTTTTGTTGAGTTTTCAAAAAACCAACCAAAGGAGCCACCCAAGAAGCAAAAGAAAATCATGAAAGAGCAAAACAAGCTACATTTTCTTGTGAAAAGTAGAAAATATAAAAAGATATCCTCTAAGACACAGTGTGAGGGTTTTTTTTAGTCTGAT
>JAFLJL010018592.1:18081-29978 GCA_018398815.1 Conus ventricosus | reverse complement strand
AAATTTTCGGGTGGGAAAAAATTTAAAATTTTTTTTTTTTTTTTTAAAATTTTTTTTCTTTTATTGTTTTTACAGAAACTGAAATATCAACAACATCTTCAAAATTAGGGTATAGGGCAAATTTAAAAATTTTTTACATAAAAGTAAGTTAAAAAAAAAAAAAAAAAATTGTTAAAATACCAAATTTATTATTAAAGATTTATTGATGGCTAAAAAATGAAATGATGTATTAAGGCAAATCCTTTCTTTTAGGTTAATCATGCTTTAAATTTAAAAAAAAAAAAAAGAAAAAGAATATGGGAAAATATGGGGAAAAACGAATAGCACAGAAGGAGGGGTGGAGGAAAAAAAAAAGCGGACAATGAAAATTAACCAAAAAACATTAAAAAAAATTTTGGGGGTTCACAGCAAATAAAGATATGCTATTTTCACAGAACACATTGTCTCAATGATGAAACCCTTTGAAAGAAAAAAAAAAAACCCAGTACACCTTGAGAAACATACATGACCTCATAGACTGTCATCAGAAAGGGGAGAAAAATACGTTTGTTATTAGTGTTTATTTTCATATATTGCATTATTACTTTCCAATGACAAAAAAACAGTTAAGCATCAAAGACGGGGGCTCATTGCAAGCCATTTTGTCGGAAACCCATGTGTTCATTGTTAAATGTGATTTAATTTTTATTCTAAATCATATTAAATGTTCCAAAAGACATTTAAATTGTAGGAGACGCCTTCAACTTACATTTTATACATACTTTTTTTGCCAGAAATATAAATAAAAATAAAACCCCTCATTTTTAAAAATCCCGATATAAACTTTAAACCTTTTTCCGCTTTTTAATTTATATGTCACCTCAAGGAACAAAGTGTCCGCGGATTTCTGCGGACACTTTGAATGCAGTTCACGGTACACTTTGTTTCTGGGAATTTTGTACTATCCAGGCAACATTGTTGGGGCAATACTTCCATTTGTTTTCTGGCGGGTGTTTGCAAGACCTGGGGATACCCGGGACTTTTTGGAGGGCCGGTGTGAGATGGGGGTAGTTTGGGGGTGTGTGTGTTTGTGTCTGTGCGCGTGTGGATTTGTGTGTGTGTGGTGTGTGTGTGTGTGTGTGTGGTGTTTGTTTTTGTTTTGTGTGTGTGTGTGTGTGTGTGTGTGGTGTGTGTGGGGTGTTTACAGGAAAAATTTTATTTGGGGTTTCGCTTTAACCTTTTTTTGTGTTTTCTATGTGGTGCCTCGGGAAAAACTACAGAAAGTAGACAGAGAGGAGAGCTGAAGTGAGATGAGTGTGTGCATGGTCGTCTTTCTGAGGTAAAAAGGGGATAAAGTGAAGGGGGAGACAGGGGTGTTCGGGAAAAAGGGGAAAGGGAGGGAAGGGGGGGGGGGGGGGGGAATGGGAGGGAGGGAAGAAGAAGGGAAGGGTGACAGGGAGGGGAAGGGGGTGTGTGTGTGTTGGTGTTTAGAGGGGCAAAAATTTGGGGGCATTTAATCACTGTGTTTTCTGTGCAGGTGCGCAGGACTGTGAAAAACGTTTGGCCACTTGAAGGGGCGGAGGGTAGGGGGGGTGCATATGTGCAGTGTGTGAGCATGACGCATGTGTGTATGTGGGGGTATGTGTGGGTTGGTTTTTACAGGGTTAAAAATTGTTTTGGGGTTCTATTAATTGTGTTTTCTGTGCAGGTGTTGGTTTTCAGGGTTAAATTGTTGCTGGGTTTTTTCAGTTAATTGTGTTTTCTGTGCGGGTCTCAAGATGCAGGGATTGGACCGAGAGGATTCCAACCAGTGTGGGTTAAAAAGGGGACCTCCCCCGTCCCAAAACTAAGCCAACTCCACCTGCAGGCAAGTCTGCCTGCGGGGGTGGGAACAAAGGGGCGGTGAACAAAGGGATGGTGAACGAAAAACCAAAACTGTCCATCATAAGACAAATTTGGAGCACCTAAAGGGGGGTAGGTAATTTTCTTTTTTTTCTGTCTTTTTTTCCCATGACCAAAATCCACCCCCATTTTGGGGCACTTTTCACCGCCTCTTCACTGCAACACCCCCCCCCCCCCCCCCCCAAAGCGGGGGAAAAAAAAAAAAACAAATTTTCCACAAAAACTTTTTTGTGAAAGGGTTTATGACCCTCGTCTTTTTGTTTTGTTTTGTAAACTGATTTCTCACACACCATGCATATTTGTTTCTCTTACAAATGGACATTTTTTTTAGTGATTTTAATGTTTCGCCGTTTTATACTAAGTACGTGTCCGGGGTTTTTACATGTTTATGGTGGTATACTGCACTCTCACTCCATAAGTGCTGCATACAAAGAGAACAAAAAAGAATAAAACAAAAGACTGTTAATTACTTCCTTTTCTTTCAGTTTTTCCCTCAAGTCGTTTTTGCACATGTCACCTGACATTTTTTCCAAATTAGCAAACCAAGTAGGTTTCTTATATGATGAGGTATGTAAGCACTATAACATACACTGCAGTATAGTGCAACAAGCTTGTGGATAATAAAAGGAGACACAGATGAAAGGGAGAGGGGGGGGGGGGGGGGGGCGACAGACAGACATGCAGGCAGACAGAGCGACAAACAACAGAGAGGGTTGGGGAGATACAGTGTGTGAGTAAGTGTGTGTGTGTGTGTGTGTGTGTGTGTGTGTGTGTGTGTGTGAGGGATAGAGAGAGGGAGAATGTTTACAGAGAGACAAAGAGAGTGACAAGCATATAAAACTCACATACATAGTTATGTCACCATATACTTTAACCATAGCAGTAATACCGTAAAGTTCGGTCTATTGAGCGCACCTGTATATAAGCCGCACCCACTAAATTTTTAAAAAATCTGAACTTTTTTCACAAATAAGCCGCACCGGTTTATAAGCCGCAGATATATACAACACAGTCCGATGTGCCGCAGGCGGCAGCTGGCCGAGCGTTGAGTTCACATAGGGCCTAGTGTCGAAAATCATCACATACAATGTGTTCACTGCATTCATTGGCATTTAAATAGGTCAGAATACAAGAGCATTTTTCCCAGCTTTTCTTCAGTCTTTTTTTTTTAGTACGATGTGTTTTAAATCGATTAGAATCGAAGTTTTTATGAGTCTTCTTACAAGTGTTGTCTTTCCAACATCATTGCTTTAAAAAAATACCGAAAAAAAACAACGCATTAAAGGTCTACTTTAGAGATTTTCGATAATTTGATAAAAACAGGTCTACATGTCATATAACTACAGTATGGTATTCATTTTTCAAAAAAAGTCGCCGGAAGAATTTAATAGATAAAAAACGAGTTTTGCACACCTGTTCAAACCCCCGCGCGGTAGACCGAAAACCGTGACGTCACTTGATGGACTGGCCGTCAGCCGCGACCTGCACAACAAGCCAACGCCAAGTGAAATCAACACGAGTTGTGATCCCCCACAGCCAAAAAAGTCACGAGGGGGTGGCAGATATTGTGCTGTAGGCGTGTGCAGCAGCTCAGCAGGAGACGGATATTCTTTGCACACATTTCCATCTGATCCAGATACTCGAAAGAAGTGGATTCGGTTGGTGCAACCAAAGAACTATCTTTGGTGCAACCATGCCGGACCACCAAGTTATTTTTACCACGTCAGTTCCAGCTGGACCACGGAAACGAGCTGTTCCGACAATTGCCGAGCTCGTTCGAGTGGATCAAAAACTTCGTCTGCATTGTGCGCGTATACTTTGAAGGCGGAGTGGTAAGCTCGTACAGAATGAGTACGATAGTCGCACGTTTATTCTGTTCTTGTCTATGGACAGATCACACTTGTTAAAATTGAATGAACACGTTAAGGCTTGAGGAAGGAGAATCTTTGCTCGCCGTCCACGCGTGATCGCATCAAGAAGTCAGTCGGTAGCCTCCCTCGAGACTTCGGTAAAGTCCATACGCCTTCGGAATGATGTGTTCGGGCGTCCAGCTGGAACTGAATAGCTCGTTTCCGTGGTCCAGCTGGAACTGACGGGTAAAAAGAACTTAGCGTTCAAACTGATAAGGTAAAGGCCTTGCAGAAACATCCCCAGAGTTACATTGGCTGTCGCAATCATAGTCACTGCTTTTACATGATAAATTAAATACCGATCGGGATGTGCAAGAACCATCAGAATCGCTTTCTGTCGCCGTTGGCTTGTTGTGTAGGTCGCGGCTGACGGCCAGTCCATCATGTGACGTCACATCCAAGAGTAGTTAAGCCATCCCCAAGATTTAGTTGATTACCTCCCGTTTTCCTGATTACAGGTAAAAATGCCCACTTTCGCGGATCGATTTCGTGTGATCGGGAGAGAATCGATGTTTATTTTATCAATTTATCAAACATTTCATATTTCTGCATAAGCTGACCAATTATCGAAAACCTCTAAAGTAGACCTTTAACGATGCGCTAGAAAGGCAGTTCTCTCCTGCGTTCATTGGTGTATCAAGCTAAGCGACTGGTTGAGTACTCGAAAGCGCAAGCCAATCAAAGCGAAGGTATCAAAGGCAAACCTTCACCTCCCTGTCCACGATTTCAACAATGGCGGATCGAAGCCAGGTCTGACAATGACCGAGTTGAATGCGCTAATCGTTTTTGAATTGCAAGACGCACTTGGTAAGATAACGCATATAATAACAAACCAGAACATTAATGAAACGATTTGATTGTTTTATTTCGCTTAATACCGTGCCAGTGCTTAGTTTATTTTGTTCGTAATTCAGCTAGTGTTAGTCAAGATTAAACAGGTCGGAAACGGCCAACACATTGCGCCGTTCGAAGCGATCGTATTTTTGTAGAAGACAAACTGATGAAAAAAGATATCAGTAATGGGCTTTACTTATGTCGATTCCCGTATTTCTGAACGGGTTACTGATTCCATTACACGATTACACAGAAAATCGTAGTTAAAAGCATAATAAAATTCATGAACAGTAAACACGATATGGTGATTTTACAGAGAAGCTAAGAATAGACGTGGGTGGTGATGCTTCTGAAATCGGAAAAATCTGCACATAAGCCGCATCGTTGTTTAAGCCGCAGGGTTTAAACCTGGGGAAAAAAATCGCGGCTTATAGTCCGAACTTTTACGGTAGAACAAGCAGGCAAGCCAAAAACCCCCCAACCAAACAAGCAAAGAAAATCAAGTTTAACCATCAATATATATATGTAACCAAGATAAGTATCTAACATCTCTTAGTTTGAGTCCTCTGTCAAATATTATTTGTAAAGAAATAGGAAATAGCGTCTTTTTATAGACACTGATGGACATTTTTCCTTATAATATGAGTAGGTTAATGATAAGTATTTGTCTTTAGGATATCTCGATCTATTTACACCAAACGAAACATCCACTGCTGTCAGTGTTATTTTACTATTGTTTTTATATATATTTTGTATTCTGAGAACTCCCAGAACCTTTTTTACGACCACACAGTTGAGGAAAAATGTTCTGTAAAGTCTGTCTGATCATTGGCAATAAGAACATTTGTTATTTTCTGCTACTTTCATTTTGTTCAGCGTAATATTGGTAAGGTAAATGTTGTGTAAGATTTTCCAGTGTAGGACTCTTAAGTCTTGTGTCTTTGGTGGCTTCTTTAGCTGTGGACCACGCTGATCTGTCTAATTCATATCCAAATTTTCTACGCCAAAAATGACATGATGTTGATGAGTCTATCTTCCTTAATAAATACTGTTTAATGTTTTTTGGTTTTAAATCAAAGTCCTTTGCATCACAAGGGAGTGTGGATGCTTCAGGTTCACCCCACTCTATCCACTACACCCACTCTTGAGGGATTGCGTTGACAAGATGGTTATACTCAAACAGAATGTTTGCTTTGTTTTGACCGATTATATTTTGTACTTCTTCCAGAAACAACAGTCTCTTTTCATCGTAATGGATGGTGTTTTTCATTTGATCGATACCATTTTTGTTGTTCCCAGTTTTGAAAGAAAATAACTTTCTTTTTGTAGTTAATCATAGGATGGTTGAACAGGAGCTGAGATTGAAAATTATTACAGTTGATTTCATTAGGCCCTGTAATGTTTTGCTGTTGAGATAGGTTACCAAAGCTTTTCTCCAGAACTCATTGTTTATCCTATCAAGGACTTTCATTTCTTTGGACTAGCATTTAACTGAAAAACACCAGATCCACAGGCAGTCTTTTGGAAATGTCACATGGGTATGAACTTTCAGTTTTCATGAACTTCACTGTTCTACAGTTTCCCAATCCACTGCAAATACAAATGTTTCTGGAATTGAATTATGTTGATCATGTTTAAGCCTCTATCAACAATATCAGATTCCATTGTTGTGTCTTTTTACCTTTCAAATGCTCTTCTGTTGATAAACCTTTTCTGCCTCAGAAATGTATACAACATAGTGTTCATTTTATTTAAGATTATTTCTGGGATGCCAACAGACATGGACCAAGTGGCTGATCAAAAAGGTTTTTTTATCACAATGACCTTACCCTGGACACTTTTTTTATTATTATTAATTCTTTAATTCGTTCAATTCTATCTTTCCAGTTATCTTCTGTATTTCTTGCCATTTTATTGGTTTCAAAATAAATGCCAAGAATTTTGTTTTTCTCTACAGTATTGAATGGCCAGTTGTGTTCTGTTCTCTGTCTTCCCATTTCTGATGCCTTTGTTTTTAACTTATTTTAACCTCTTGACAGTGTAGGGCGAACCCGCTCGTCCTGTAAGGGACGTTTTACCGCCGATATCAACAATGCTATGGGCAAACCCGCTCGTCCTGTAAGGACGTTACCGCCTATATCGACAATGCTACGGGCAAACCCGCTCATCAGTAAGGGACGTTACCGCCGATATTGACAATGCTACGGGCGAACCTGCTCGTCCTCGTTACAAGTGTTTTACATCGTGCCGTTTAAGGGCAGCATCGCATTAATCGATTATACTGGTTACATGACCAGAAAGTAAAGTTCTCGCCTTTTGTTTGATACCCAACATTATGGGATGTGACCCCCGAGTTTCAAAAAGCAACCGGTTTTCGTTGAGCCACGAGGAGAAGCAATTGCAAGTGAGTTTGACAAGATATGATGGCAGCGAAAAAGTGGTATAATGCAACAGAAGTTTTGAGTATTTTGCATGATAGAGACTCGGATCAAGAAGATTTCGATCCCGATATTGAGCTTGAATTGAGTGATGATGGGGACGATGTTGACGGCGCGAGTGACATTCGAACTTTGTTGACGAGGCTCCAACAAGTAAAACAGTTGCACGATAACTCTCAGTTTCAGTCAACTGAAACTATGAGTGAGAGCAGGCCTCATGCTGCTGCTGTTGCTAGTACAATCAATAGCTGTAGATGATGCTAAACCCTGCTGCTGTTGTACTTCTACAGCTGTAGATGATGCTATCCCTGCTGCTGTTGCTAGTACATCTATAGCTGTAGATGATGCTATCCCTGCTGCTGTTGCTAGTACAAACTATAGCTGTAGATGATGCTATTCCTGCTGCTGTTGTACTTCTACAGCTGTAGATGATGCTATTCCTGCTGCTGTTGCTAGTACTTCTACAGCTGTAAGATGATGGCTATCCTGCTGCTGTTGCTAGTACATCTACAGCTGTAGGTGATGCTATCCCTGCTGCTGTTGTACTTCTACAGCTGTAGATGATGCTATCCCTGCTGCTGTTGTACTTCTACAGCTGTAGATGATGCTATCCTGCTGCTGTTGTACTTCTACAGCTGTAGATGATGCTATTCCTGCTGCTGTTGTACTTCTACAGCTGTAGATGATGCTATCCCTGCTGCTGTTGTACTTCTACAGCTGTAGATGATGCTATTCCTGCTGCTGTTGCTAGTACTTCTACAGCTGTAGATGATGCTATTCCTGCTGCTGTTGTACTTCTACAGCTGTAGATGATGCTATTCCTGCTGCTGTTGTACTTCTACAGCTGTAGATGATGCTATCCCTGCTGCTGGTGTTGTACTTCTACAGCTGTAGATGATGCCATCCCTGCTGTTGCTAGTACTTTTTAACAGCTGTAGATGATGCTATTCCTGCTGCTGTTGTACTTCTACAGCTGTAGATGATGCTATTCCTGCTGCTGTTGTTGTACTTCTACAGCTGTAGATGATGCTATCCCCGCTGCTGTTGCTAGTACATTCTAACAGCTGTTTGATGATGCTATTCCCTGCTGCTGGGTTTTACTTCTACAGCTGTAGATGATGCTATCCCTGGCTGCTGTTGTACTTCTACAGCTGTAGATGATGCTATTCCCTGCTGCTGTTGCTAGTACTTCTACATCTGTAGATGATGCTATTTCCCTGCTGCTGTTGTACATTTTACAGCTGTAGTGATGCTATTTCCTGCTGCTGTTGTATCTTCTACAGCTGTAGGTGATGCTATTCCTGCTGCTGTTGTACTTCTACAGCTGCAGATGATGCTATTCCTGCTGCTGTTGTAGTACTTCTACAGCTGTAGATGATGCTATTCCTGCTGCTGTTGTACTTCTACAGCTGTAGATGATGCTATTCCTGCTGCTGGTTGTACTTCTACAGCTGTAGGTGATGCTATCCCTGCTGCTGTTGTACTTCTACAGCTGTAGATGATGCTATTCCTGCTGCTGTTGTACTTCTACAGCTGTAGATGATGCTATCCCTGCTGCGTGTTGTACTTCTACAGCTGTAGATGATGCTATCCTGCTGCTTTTTGTACTTCTACAGCTGTAGATGATGCTATCCCTGCTGCTGATCGGTACGTCTAACAAGGTGTTGGGGAGTGGATGCATTACCTGCTGGATGATGTACTGCAACAGCAAGTGTAGATGAAGCGAAGCTGGCTGTTGACTAGTATTTATGTTAAAAGCTGCAGATGATGTTTAATCCCTGCTGCTGTTGTAGTCTAACAAAACTGAAGATGATGTATTTTGCTGCTGTTTGTAGTGTGTGTGTTGTGTGTTGTGTATTCTGTGGTGTGTGGTGTTCTAGTGTATGATGATGTATTGTGTGGTGTTTTGTAATTCTAACAACTTGGTAAGAATAAATGGTTCACAGTCATTTGTTGTACTTCTGCTGTAGATGATCTATTTTCCTGTGTGTGGTGCCTGTGTGTCGGTGTGGGGGTGGCAGTGGCAGTTGGTAGTGTGTGATGTGTGACGCGGAGGGTGTGTGGGGTGGGTGAGCGGTGAGTTGTGTGGGTGTGACAGTCTTTGTGAGTGTTTTGGTGGTGTGGATCTGAGCCAGTGGCCGTGAGTTTGAATCACTGTTGTTCGTGAACATTTTCATGGTGTGAGCGCTGTGTCAAAAGTGTGTGTGTGATGTGCATTTTGCATGCTGCGTGTGTGTGTGTGTTGTGTGTGTGTGTGTGTGTGTGTGTGTGTGTGTGTGTGTGTGTGTGTGTGGTGTGTGTGTGTAGAGTCAGTACATATCTGAGTGGTTGTCCTACTCTATCTGTGTTGCCAAGGTCTACCAAGGGAAGAAGATCCCATCACAAGTGTCCACAACGATTTGCCCGCTGACCACCCAGACTCTGACCATGACAGAGAAGGTGCTGGTGTGGCTGATGGGGACCTGCTGGATAAGGGCTACATGTGTATGCCGACAACTTCTACAGCTCGGTCAACTGAACCGCTACCTGCTGGCCCACAACACTCTGCACTGTGGCAACTGTGAGAAAGAGCTGGGTGCCACAGTGTGTGCAGAATCTGGAGATGCCAGCCCGCAACTTCAGCAGCCTCTGTAAAGATGGCACCCACACATCAAATTTATGGACAGCAAGGAAGTTTTCATTGTGGTCCAGTCTGCACACTGACAACTTCCGACGGAGGAGAAGAGGCCGCACACAAGCTGAGTTCCGACAGCCCATGTCATCGGTTGATTACAGTTACTACATGGGTGGCGTGGACATCCAGGACCAACTAATTGACATCACCAGCAAGTGCCAGAAGTGGACCAAGAAATTGGGTTTCCACTTTCTGCAGGTGGCCACACTGAATGCTCACACTGTGGCCAAGGAGAGGGCTACAAACAGGATTACCTGGATTTCCTCCAGGAACTCGTTTGCTGCCTCTATCCAACGCCCGGTGGATCCTGCCACAACCAGTAGCACGTACTCCACCAGGGAGTGTTGATGATGCACAGCGAGTTGGAGCAGCCCATTTTCCTAGGCCCATCCCTCCAACAGAGACCAAAGAGAAGCCCTACCGCAAGTGCAGAGTGTGCACTGCACGGGGCGTGCGCTCTGACTGCCGGTAGAGAGAACGGAGAAACACGATTCAAGCTCACCCGCTCTCAACCGGTCTTAACCGGTTTCGAGCGGCCGACCTTGAATCCGTGTTTCTCCGTTCTCTGCCAAGTAAAGACTTCAACAATGAATTAAAAATAATAATCCATCAACGCATTCTCTTTCAATAACCAAAAATAACGATTATCTACAAACAGACATACTGTGTAGGGTTACCGTTTTTAATACTAATTTACTAACTTTTCAGATTTCAGTTTTTGTTTAATCCTATGTTTTTCCTTGATCATTTCAATAACATCATTTTCGCGCAAACATTCTTCAAATGAGTCTCTGTCTTTCATGTGAAATAAAACTACAGTCTTTAACTGTTCTCTAAAGTCTTTTAAAACTGAGTTATATTTTGGCATAAAATCCACACACTTATTCCAGCATGTCTTCCACTGAAAGCCAGTTTTGACAAAGTATTTCTTTTTTTAACTATGTCTCTTTCTGCCGAACAGTCATCTATAATAAATAGTGTCTGCGTTCCTTCAAAACAGTCTATAAAACTGTTCTAAACACTCACTCAGTTTATTGCTAGGATCAATAAAATATATGCCATCATCTGTCCATAAAACCTTCTATCATGATATGCTTTGTTCCATTTAAGTGTTGGGCAGAAAATCACAATATGATTAAAATTATAGCGATAAACTGTTTGTAATAGGTCTAGGACAAATATTGTTTTTTCCACAACCAGTCTGCCCACAAATCAATGAGCAATGAGGAGTTTTTGTCATAAAGTTTAACTGCTCCATGGTTTTATAGAAGAATTTAATCTAATCCAGTTATTATTTTTATCATACTCTCTGTCAAAACTTGTTCAGTATAATAAAACCCTATTAAGGCCTAAATGTGTAAGATTAATCCAATTCAGTTCTGTAAGATTGTTTCTATTTAAGTCAACAGTAATTTTGTTGCTGTTTTTTATAACCTTAATATCCTCGCCATTGTGAAGAACGACGATGGTAACTGTAAGGCGTTTAACGTTCTAAGTTTGCCAGCTAATATAATTCCTTTTATAAGGTCGTCACTAACGCCCACAGCCCCATCCTCTCCACATCTTTAAAGACAGAAATTTCAAATATTATTGTGAACGTATCTCCTAATTTTCTGCTTGGAAAGAACTGTAATTTTGTAGAAGCTTTTTTTACAACTGTTTCTTTCTGTGGAGGATGTACTGTTTTTTCCATACGGCGTTATTTCAATCTCTTTCCGACTATTGTCGTCCGGCATAAGACTTACATGTAAAGGGCCAGAGTTGAATGCTTTTCTGAAACTTTTTTGACGGCTAAAATATGTAAATGGCTTATGAATTCAATTTTTATGTCCCATTCTAAATATGGTTCTAAGTGCCATTTGAGGTCAGGTTTTCGAACTTTTTAATTCATACTGGCCAACATTATTTGCCTCTAGATTGCGCATTGTTTCTAGTTTAGGAAACGTTTTGCTGTCGCCAACCTCTTGCGTTTATAATCACCATCTTTAGTGTACTCAAAGCCATACAAAGCGCCTATCCACCATTCTGTTCAAATCCGCAACGTCTGCAAGGTCTTTAATTCTAAGGTTAACACCTCACAGCGCTAATGTAACTCTGATTCTCTGCCCCCCGACATTATTTAAACAACTTATTATTTTATTCTAAAACAATGTGTTATCA
>JAFLJL010018591.1:0-5000 GCA_018398815.1 Conus ventricosus | reverse complement strand
GAGCATGCTGTCATTCACAGCCTTGCTGTATTGTTTCATATTATTATTATTATTATTATTATTATTATTATTATTATTATTAATTTTATTATTATCATCATCATCATTATTAATATCATTATCGTCATCATTATTATTATTATCATTATTATTATTATTATCATTATTATATATGATGATGAATACTTATGTACTTATCCTCGGCTAGAGACCAAGCCCTAAGCGCTTCACAATCTACACTCGTTTACACAACGGGCTGCCTACCTGGGTAGTGCCGACTGAAGAGCTGCCAGCTGGCGCATCATTCAGACGTTTCCCGTGTCATCCAATCAATATTGTTCAATTTCGTTCACTCAGTTTCTTGCTTCCTTTATTGTTTCCATTTCTCACGCAGGGTGCATGCTATGCGTGACGTGTCATCCATACCAACGGCCAAACTGGCCTACTCTTCCGAATGTTTATGATGGGATTTTACGTATGTGCAAGACGTATGCGTGCGTTCACACACGGAACCTCGGTTTATAGTCTCATTCGACGGACTGTATGGGAAATGGAGTCAGAACCAATATTGACTCCGAGAGGAAAATCCTCCTGTACCGAAACGGCCTGGCGGAGATTCGAACCCGCAACCCCAGGATCACTAAGATTACGAGTCAGGTGCTCTACCACTGAGCTATTCCGGGCCCAGATGAAAGATCACTTAGAACACAGACCACCTCTGAATGCATGGGGAGGACGATGAAAAACATTCCTTTGCTGAACTCTAACATGAACCTGGAATCACGTCGCTTCCAGAACCAATGTGTTATTCACTTGGCAGCATCCTGAAGCGTGTGTGGAAAAGGCCTTGGGTCTGTAGGATACTGAAATCCAATCTTGTCAGTTATTATCTTTGATCACTCTGTTGCAATGGCTGTACGTAATTGACTAAGCAACATGTTGAATACATCACCAATGGCTGAAAACAAGCGCAGGATAGAAATCCTTCAGTCAGTGCGAGAATGACTTCTATATATATTCTCTCTCTCTCTCTCTCTCTCTCTCTCTCTCTCTCTCTCTCTCTCTCTCCTCTCTCTCTCTCTCTCTCTGTGTGTGTGTGTGTGTGTGTGTGGTGTGTGTGTGTGTGTGTGTGTGTGTGTGTGTGTGTGTTGTGTGTGAGTGAATGAGAGACATAGAGAGAGACAGAGACAGAGACGGACAGAGACGGACAGAGACGGACACAGACACACAGGCAGAGACAGAGACAGAGAGACAGATAGATAATATGACGTATCTGCTGATGGCAAGTACATGCATTAGAGATCACAGAACACAAAAGCACTAGCACGTAGTTGCCGTGTCTTATGTGATAATCAAGGAAGAGTTCGAAAAATGCATATTGAAGTAAGTGGAATAGTGGAAGCAATGCCTTGTGGAAGCTGTGTCCCATGTAACGCATCAGCAGTATTGTCAAACCCTTAATAACATAGCACGAGGAGAACAACGTTGAGATGGGGGTTGAAGGTACAGCTTAATTCAGCTTGGTGTGTTTGTCTGCTCAGGCTGCTATTGCTTGTTCTCTTTCGTGTTGTTGTTTTTATAATACGTTGATTTGCCTTAAATGCTGCTAAGGAATGGGCCTAACCAGCGTGTTAGGCTAATGCAGAGGTCAGACATCTGCTAAGGAATGGGCCTTACCAGCGTGTTAGGCTAATGCAGAGGTCAGACATCTGCTAAGGAATGGGCCTTACCAGCGTGTTATGCTAATGCAGAGGTCAGACATCTGCTAAGGAATGGGCCTTACCAGCGTGTTAGGCTAATGCAGAGGTCAGACATCTGCTAAGGAATGGGCCTAACCAGCGTGTTAGGCTAATGCAGAGGTCAGACATCTGCTAAGGAATGGGCCTAACCAGCGTGTTATGCTAATGCAGAGGTCAGACATCTGCTAAGGAATGGGCCTTACCAGCGTGTTAGGCTAATGCAGAGGTCAGATATCTGCTAAGGAATGGGCCTTACCAGCGTGTTAGGCTAATGCAGAGGTCAGACATCTGCTAAGGAATGGGCCTAACCAGCGTGTTAGGCTAATGCAGAGGTCAGATATCTGCTAAGGAATGGGCCTAACCAGCGTGTTAGGCTAATGCAGAGGTCAGATATCTGCTAAGGCATAGCCACGAGACCTTCCTCTTAAATTCTCCCATCTTAGTCATCAGTTCATTATCCATCCATGCCCAGTGTGGTCTCGAAGCGATTATGGTGCAGCGTACATGGACTAACCCCCACGCAGTAACACCACTGTGATGAAACTGAAACTGAAACTAAGGAAAAGCATTTGTTTTTTATGGCCTGCCAATGTTGTATCTCCATTTCCCATCATTTTATCAAAGTTTCTTACCTTTCCACTGTTAAACGTTGCTAATTAACAGCACTTTATTTATGGCATGTCAACGTCATACTCAATTTCCTATCATTTTATCAAAGTTCCCTACCCTTTCCAGTGTTAAACATTATAATGGAACAACAGTTTTATTTATGGCCTATTAACTATCATTTCATCAAAGTTCGCTATCTTTCCACTCTTAAACGTTGCTAATTAACAGCACTTTATTTATGGCCTGTCAACGTCGTACTCAATATCCTATCATTTCATCAAAGTTCGCTACCTTTCCACGGTTAAACATTGTGATGGAAAAGCAGCTTTATTTATGGCCTGTCAGCACCATACTCAATTTCCAATCATTTTATCGAAGTTCCCTACCTTTCCACTGTTAAACATTGCTGAGGAACCAGCAGCTTTCTTTATGGCCTGTGGACGTCGCACTCCATTTGCCATCATTTCATCCATTTCCTTTTTTACATCCTCCATTAAGCATCAGCATGATGACCACGGAGAACGTGGCGGCATGATGGATGGAGATCAAAGCACACAGACATGCACTCACGCAAGCAGACCCCGACTCCACTCTCCATACAGAAATGTAACACCCCCTTCCCTTCCCTGCCTCACACACACACACACACACACACACACACACACACCACACACACACACACACACACACACACACACACACAACACACACACACACACCCCACACACACACACACACAGAGAAGAGAGAGAGAGAGAGAGAGAGAGAGAGAGAGAGAGAGAGAGAGAGAGAGAGAGAGAGATTGATTGATTGATTGATTGATTGATCTTTAATACCCGAGGATGAAGATTTTAGGCCAAAGCCTAGTCTTACAATCTGTCCTTGTCATGCATACATTATTTCAGCACATATCATTCACACAGACAATTCAACATAGCAACATGATAATCTAATTCTACAATGATAAGCAAACTGCTCATAAAAACACTAATGAGATGGGGGATGGTAAAACAAAAGGAAACTTACAAGCAAACAAACAAACAAAAACTACAGAGAGAGAGAGGTCAGAGGAGGGTGGGGAAGAGAGAATGGTAGGTAGGGGAGGAGAAAAGGGATGGTAGACAGAGTGGGAGTGGGGATGAGCGATTTTAACGGAGTAGGTTTTATGTTGAGACGATTTATCCAAAGTATGGTTCACAGAAGACGTAGCGAATGGACACTAATCATTGTAATCGAATAATTTAACTACTGAGACATAAAATGTTTATGCAAATGTTCCTTGAAAGGTTTTAAAGTATTCATGTTTTGTAGATTCGGTGGAAGTGAGTTCCAGACATATGGTCCAGAGTAAGCTAGACTTGTTTTGTATAGATCAATGCGTGGGTAGGGAAGAAGGAATTTCGTCGAGCCAGAAAAGCTGTTCGATCTTGTAAAAAGGGCATTGATATAACATGGCATAGTATCTGTCAAGATTGTAAACATAAATGATGCCTTGTTGAATTCCAATTGCCTATTCAGAGGAAGTATGTTCAGCGCTTTTAGTTTTTCGTCTGTTGTTAGAGATACAGCTGGATGGAGTAGCTTTGCTGCACGTCTATGGAGAGAATTCAGCCTTTTTTTGTGGACGTCACTACTGCCGTCCCACACTGTTGAGGCGTAATTTATACGTGACATTATGTGCGCATTGAAGAAAAGTTTAAGCACATTACTGTTGACGTAGCGCTTTAATTGAGATAACAGGAAAAGGTGTTTTGAGACTACCTTGCATACGTTATTTAGATGAGATTGCCATTTCAATTCTTATCTATCGTTAACCCTGAAACACGATGCTCATCTACCTGCTCGATAGAAGTGCCATTCAACTGAAGTTTTAGGCAAAGAGGAGTCAACTGGTGTTTTTGGCGGGTAGCTATAATCATAGATTTGGTTTTGGCTGGGTGTATGACCATTGAGTTTGAATGACACCAGTCTGACACGTCGTTTAGACTTTCCTGGAGAGAAGTTTCTATTGTCTGTAGATCGCTACCATTCGTTTGGAGCGACGAGTCATCAGCAAATAAATCTGTCGTGACCTTTTCATCTGATACGGACAATGGTAAATCATTGATGAAGATGCAGAATAGTAGGGGGCCTAGTACAGAGCCCTGTGGGACTCCATGTCTGACAAAGTCTGAAGTGGAGGTTTTCCCATTAAGCGCCACATACTGAGTCCTATCGTTCAAGTATGATTGGAATAATGAGATTGTCGGGGTATGGTTCAAGTAGACAGATAGTTTCTTTAGAAGAATGGAATGATCAACAAGATCAAACGCCTTTTTGAAGTCAAGAAAGACAACCCCTGTCATTTGTGATTGGTTCATATTTGAAAGCCATGAGTCACACATTCGTGATAATGCTGTGTGGCAGGAATGATTAGATCGGAATCCAGATTGGAGTGGGTAAAATAGTTTGTTTTTCTCCATGAACTGAGATACGTGTGTGTGTATGTGTCTTTCAAGGGTTTGGATAGAATCGATAGTAAGGATATAGGTCTGAAATTATTTGGATCCGACAAATCATTTGATTTTGGAAGGGGGATTACTTTGGCGTTTTTGAACGCCTGAGGGAAAACATTAGTTTCAATGGATAGATTATATATGTATGTAAGAGACT
>JAFLJL010018590.1:13754-24653 GCA_018398815.1 Conus ventricosus | reverse complement strand
TCCGGGTGATGAGTAACGATCCTGGGCATAATGTCAGTGTGCAGTCGACCTATCATGTCAACTTCTACGCTCCTGGCGGTCAACCCCGTCGGATCTAACCCGTTGTTGTCAGCCCCGTCAGTGTCGTTCATTGCCCTGGTGAGTCCCGGAAAACAGCCCCCGGGAAAGAGGTCCAGACTTCGCTCCTGCCCGTAGTTGAGCGTCGTCTCAAGATGGGCTCTGTGGGCGTAGGTGTTTCACTGGGTGATATCAGCACGTTGTTCAAAGGACACATCCACCTGACTGAAGAGACTATGCAACCAGTTTATTTACGGGAGCAACGTTCGTATGGCGTCCAGGGCATTCCATCTAACTTGGTTACTTTGGCTTTAAGATGAAGGAGGGTGTTGCTTAATCCAGATAGTCCGCTGTGCCTCCGCTAATATGAAAATCGATGGGTGCGTGGGAGACAAAGTAGACAAGGGTGGTAGTCTACAAAAGCCCCCTGCTCAACAGACTTGTGTGAAAGGAACGGCAAATAGATCCATTCCGCTACAGCACCTTCACAGGACTTTTCATGAATCAGAGACATGACAAAACCCCTATCCAAAAATGTCCTTTACAGCTGGTGAAGTCTTTTCTTTTTTTCCTTCCTTCCACTCTGCCCGGTCCCCTCGATGTCGCTGGATTTATACGCTTACGGGCGCGTTGTCCAGGGGGGGGTAGTGGTGCGGGTACCTCCTGTAGTCTTTGAGAGGCCTGGGACAGCTTTACGTTTACCGGCTTCTTTACTTCCCCTGTTTCGGGGCTGAATTTAATTTTTGCCCGGACATGACGTCCTGCGCAATCTGAAACCCGTTTTGGCCCCCTCTTTAAGAACGCTTTTGGCTCCGGATTTGAGCATAGGCACGAGACCTCTGGCTAAGCTCCCCAAGAGATTACCCAGACCTCTTCCTCGGTAATTTTACCCCCCACAAAGACAGGAAAGCCATGACCCACCTTTAATGTAAATTGTTCATAGGGTTTATGTTGGGCTTAAAAGGGACGATCATGGCTGCTCAATAGTCCCTCAGGTCGTCGGCGACGAAAGTGAAGCGTCACGTGGTCTTCCCTCGTCCGAATGATAATGGTTTGCCCGTGGTCGTTAGTTAAAAGGATCTCCACTGTGTTAAACTGAAATCGACTTAAGGGGACGTAGTTGGGTTTGTCGAAGATGTGGTGAACCACGTCCCTTTTGCGGTCTCCAATAGGGACGATTCTCAACATGGCACAATCACACGCCCACGGGTCTAAAGGACGAGGTCGCAGGTAAATATAGATGGCTTTCCTGTACCTTTATGAAAGTTGCACGGGGTGAGTACTTTGGGAGTCCCAGCCTCTTCTAAAATGGTAATCACGTTTCCAAACTAAACATTTCCTGTAGTTTCTCTCCTAAGTTTAACGGCCCCACCTCGTTTGTACACTTAATGAAACGTCCTGGAGACACGAGATACGCCACCTGCTTTCATTCTGTTTCTTTTTTCCATCTGGCCTTGCGTATCTGACTGTTCATCTCTGCCACCAGCTCTTCCATAGAACGTGTACAGACCTCCGAACGAGTATTGTTTTTTGATCGGAGTTGCCATCCAATCTAATCTCAAACCATCCCTCCGTGTCTCCTAAATTAAATATCGTGTTTACTAAACAAAATCTCACTTAATCCTACCTCGTAGTCGCGCACTCAAGTCATGGTTGTGGCAATTTGGTCAAAACACTGACTAGGATGTTGTCTGGGATAATACTGCAAGAGCTATTGCTGGAAGGTAAGTAAAACCATCATCTAGGGCGTATGTCGATGCTTGATTGGGTAAACGTAACCGAGACAGCTGCCTAAAAGCGGCCACCCAACAAATTTTCTCGCGCCGTAACCCGCGTGTCAACTATACAGAACACTCCAACAACTACATACACCACAGAATCTGACAGCCAAAAGACTATTTCCTGCGAGGTACTCATGACCAAACACGGCGCCATAACAAAGATTGCCGAGTGTCTTTGGTCCTTAATCACTCCTCCTCCTCCCCCTCCTCCTTGTGGTTCAGTGGAGTATGTGGTGAGCGCCGTCTGCTGAATCCATAGTTCAAATGACGAGTCATACCTACCATCTTTACGAAATACTCCGTTCGCCCACCGGGAGCTCTTCGATGTTTAGATGGTTTTCAATGCGAAACACATCTTTGTTCACCCACATTTTGTAAGCTCCGACTGTAAAAGGTCCCTGTCAGTCATCACCGTGTTCATCCTTCTACGTAGGTCACAGGTACTGTGCGTTTCACTCGTTCACTGTGAAGAGTCTTCGTCCAAGAGACATGTAGCCCTTCTTAAACATTCCTCCCGCTTTACCTAAGACGCACACGGTCACCCACCATTCAATTTAGGGGGTTTAAGCTCCTTCATGATGATTGTAGAGAGTGTTCCACACTTTCCTCTTGGTGTCTCTGGTACGCGATTGGTGCCAGTTTAAATGCTGCGATAAGCTGTGATTGTAACGTCTCCACCACATGGGTAAGACATACACAAACCTTAAGGTGTTGTGCTTAGTAAAGTAACGCCACAACTTTTCTTGAGAGTCCGATTGAACTTCAAACCAACGGCGGCTTTTAAGTCTTTCATTTTTCTGTACTAAAATGGTAACACTTTCCGCTCTTTTAAAAAAGGCTTGAAAGAGTTTATTTCGAAATTCGGACACTTTATCCGTTTGGAGTTTCATTGGTTTTCTCCCCCTGATCAAAATATGTCTAAAGGCTGCAATCAAGGTGTTGCGGTCTGTTTTCAGGGGTACGACCCACGCAAACTTTACCTGAAGACGTCCCAATACATGTTAGAATATACACAAAACCGTCCATGACTTCTTTAGAGTGTGGCAAATCAAGAGATCAAGCCTGCCATGGTGATCAATACCACCCACGATAATGCGACGTCGAGGAAAAAGGGAAACGTACTGGTTTTGTGAAGAGGTAATGCATCTTCATAGGACAACCAATTTTCCAAGACCGAGCGTTTTTTTCTTCACGGACCTTTTAAACGCATTCACTCTCCATATGGAGCTAGGACTGACGGATTGGTAGTATGCCTCGGACAGGATCTGAGATAGAGGCGCCCCCTTTAACGTTCATCTTTTTCAGTATTGTTCCCAAC
This sequence comes from Conus ventricosus, assembly GCA_018398815.1. Lineage (NCBI taxonomy): Eukaryota > Metazoa > Mollusca > Gastropoda > Neogastropoda > Conidae > Conus > Conus ventricosus. The sequence continues at coordinate 21,497 of JAFLJL010018590.1, read as the reverse complement.
CTTTGGCGATTGATTAGGTGGCGCGTGTTTATTTTTACTCTCCTGGAAGCTCTTGGTGTATCCGAGGGTGGTTTTTAGCTTCAGGACCTGGGCGCGGTTGATCACAAATTCCCCAACGTTTCAGGATGACAACAAGATCTTGGGGACATATGATTCTCGGAGAGCTCTGCAAACAATACCCATCCTTTTGTCGGAGCGAAGCTTCGCTTCTTTCTCAATAAGTCATTACTAAGTCCACCACTTTCGTTTCGGGAATCACCTACCCTGATACTCTATCTCGACCCGCGTGCGTTCCATCCCAGGTTGGGGTCTTTTTTTGAATAATGCAATAACGCCCCGCTTTCTTTTAAACGTTTTTGGGCACACTCTCCATCACATCCCTCTTGCACCGACTCCTTTTGCGGAGAAATACTGCTGGTTGATCCGCGGAAACGTGAGGAGTTTGACGTGTTCCTTCAATCTCTACGGTTCCCAAGGTCGTTGTTTAAAAACTGTTCTACTCTCTTTAAGTACTTCATCAAAGCTTGTTGGTACTTCTGGCTTTGTCATCTCGATCCGATATCCTACGATCATATGTCACGCATATCCGCATCAATTTTTGACGTACGCTCTCCGCAGGTCGCATCATTACAGGAGGTTCCCTCCTGCAGTTTCCAATTTTCGAGTCAATCGTGGTATCCATTAACACCATTTTTCTTACATGCTCCATACTATCAGCAGCTTTGAAATCTTCCTTCAACACAGACTATTTAGCAAGGACCCACAGTACCCACATTGGCGCCACAAAGACCCCAAAAAACCTCCCTTCAGAACAATCTGTTTGCGTCCTCTTCACGGAGATCCGCCTTCTTGGCAGAGCACGAAGAACTATCTTGTATCGACACAAAGTTTTTATCTCTGGGTGGGGGTCAGGAAACAGCTCTTTTAAAATATTCAGAGAACATTCGCTTAAAGTGTCATCAGTCCGGAGAGGCTCCTTTAAATAACGGCTTTCACCACAGGCGGGTTGCATCACTCAGCAATCGGAGCATGGGTGCTTTCTCTTCAGTCTCGCGGACATTGGTCGAATCACCACCTCTGTTAATCACTTTTGAACATAAACCATCTGACGTTCAAATGGAAACACGCTCGTTCTAACGCCGGTGGAATCCGGCTTGTGTTGGCAAAGGTCAAAGACCAAATTACCGTGAGGTTGGGAAGGCGGCGTCTTTAAAGGCCCTTCCAGGGGGGGGGGGGGGGGGGGGGGGGGGGGGGGGGGGGGGGGGGGGGGGGGGGGGGGGGGGGGGGGGGGGGGTGAACGTATTTCATTTGCTCCGGGGTAATCTGGCTTGGCTAGATGGTAATCTGGGAAGCATCACGGGATTTTTAAACACCACCAGATAATGACTATTTAAAAAACTGATGGTACGCTGCCTCTTTGTTCTTCCCCAAACAAATTTTGAACAATATACATGACACGCATTTCCTCGATTGAATGACTACCCTTAGTAAACACTTGGTCACTCGGTCGCAGTTTCACTCATTAGGTCATCCAAAACACGAGAACTCGTTTACGACCATCCAGTTTGACTACCGATTGGTAATCCTTCATTAAAGGTCACTGCAGGTAACTGGCGTAGGTAGGTTGCCATTCTCCATAACACCAAACAACCTCTTCCAGTAATGGGCGTCATCATGCCTTATAAAGTTCAAAAATTGCGTGACCCATACTGTCTTACCACATTCCTGTAGTGGACCATCACTAAGGTCAGTAAAGGATGTTTCCACCTTGGATTCATTGATCAGTAACCATCTTCAACATTAACCAAGAAAAAATACTTAAAAACAAGACAGCTACTAATTCCCAAATGTCATTCTTTTCAACTAGTAATAAACCGTGTCTAAAAGATCAGTCATGCTCAGGTGAAGAAGTTCAACGGGTACAGTTCGGGGGCCTTTCAAAGGGAGCAACTGTTTTTTTTTTTTTTTTTTTCTTTTAAAAAACCAGTCTGTCATTTTTTGTTTGTTTTACATTTTTCCTTACAGCTGATGCTCAAGCTCTATGCAATCGCCCGAAGGGTCTATCAATTAGGGACCTCGCATGAATCCGTTTCGATTTTAAATCACCGACATCCTCGGTCATGTGATTCGTCCCATCAAGGCGCTGACGTCATCCCTCCCCATTGCCTCCCCCTGCTTTGAGGGGTTGAGAACCTACCTCACCTTACTACTTCACGTACCCTCCACCGCCAGAACACACCACCACACTATTCACTTCATGTAATGTGTTACAGCTGTTCTCTGTACTTGCAACCGCCAACACACCACCACACTAATTCACTTCATGTATGTGTTACAGCTGTCCTCTGTTTCCTCCACCGACAGACACACCACCACACTATTCACTCATGTATGTGTTTAACAGCTTCGTCCTGTAATCCTCCACCGACAGACACACTCACCCCACTATTCACTTCATGTATGTGTTAGCAGCTGTCCGCTGTAACCCTCCTCCCACCGGACAGACACACCAACCACCACTATTCACGTCATGTATGTGTTAACAGCTGTTCTCTGTTGCTTGTCGTCGTATTTCTTCATCAATTTATTCTTTACTTACCTTATCCATTCCCAATATGCCTACTCTGATTTCTTGTCGCGTTTTCTTCATTAGTTTAATCTTTACTTACCTACCCATTCCCAACATTCCTACTCTGATTTCACCTATGCGCGCGCGCGCACGCAAGCACGCACGCACGCACGCACGCCAACACACACACACACACACACACACTACATGCACGCGCGTGCAAGCACGCACACTCACAAACACACAGTAAGTAGACAGTGTAGGTGTATAGGTGTATGTGTGTGGTCCCCCCCCCCCCCCCTCTCTGTTCCAGTTGCACTGTCAGTTTTTTACTCATTGATATATCATCACTAATATAAGTATATTTATCATTATTATTGTCATCACTATCATCGTTATCAATACTATCCTCATCAACTTCTCCCTGCTCCAGTAGTGCTGTTACCTTTTTACTAACTGGTCTTGTCTATTCTTTTCCACTTACTATAATCATTAGTCATTGTAATGAGTCGGCCGAATGTTCTCGAGCATTTAGGCAAATTAAGGGTAGTTGCTGTTGTTGAGAGCACGTTCCTTGGGTCTTCAAGTGTGCGAATTCAGGCATCACCAGGGGGGATACCCCGAGTCGTATACTGAAGGAGGGAGAGTGCTGGGAAGTGTTTCGCATGTCCGAGGGATAGTAACAAGAACATGCTGACCTGCCGGTCCTGGGTAGAGAAGAGTGTCCACTTTGAGCACTGGCTATTCACTGGCTCTCCAGTGGGCCTGAAGGAAAGGCGATCGTGTCAGGTGACCGTCACGGGAAGGTGACCGTCAGCCTGCAGGCAGAGTACAGCGACCATTCAGTCGTCCTTGTTCTGAGGAAGGAATGGAAGGCGGCGGCCTATCGAGTGGTTTGCGCCTTGTTGTCTATAGAGGTAGTAAATACTTGAAGCATCAGTCATGGCGGTAGAGAGGTCGAGGCTGTTAGTTCAATGGGTAGCTTGGGGAATCGAACATGAGTTTGAATAGGAGGTTATGCATTAACCACTGGGTGCCCAAGTCTTTGTTGGCGCTAGCAGCTGTGGTGTGTGTGTGTATGTGTAGGGACTAGCGATTCCTTTGGGTGGAATAAAAATAACTTGGGAATTTATTGGTACAAATCGTGTGATGTGTGTGTACCCGTGATTCCATTGGTTGAGCCAGTTAAACTCGGGTTCTCTCTTTCTTTGAGAACGAATATAAGGTGCTTGGAAAACCAGGAAGTGTGTGACTCACTTAAGGGAAAGTGAACTCGCCCGTCTTGCTGAGGGCTCAAGAAAATACAGCGTGAAGCAGAGGTTAGCTGTCGCCTCGTTGTCTCCTGGGGGGGGACGTATGACAGTGGAGGTTGCTGTAGCCTCGGAGCCGACGACGAGAAGAATTGTCTCCCGGGTGGGGACGGTCGACAGCAAGACGTGTAGCCTGTTGGAGCCTAGACAGGGAGCTGCCAGACAACGGTGGGGTGTTTGCAGCCAGAGAAGACCTGTGGGAGAGGCCGACAGGAGCCCTTTCCGGGGAGAGGGCGAAGTACGGTGGAGTCCGGGAGACTCGGTGTGAGGGTGCGACTCAAGCTACGTTGCCAGTGTCCCCCAACTGGGATTTGGCCAATCGGGAGGACACAACGGTGTGGCAGCTTCAGCTCGTAGTCGCACAGGGGGATGAGAGAAACTGACGGTCAACCAAGGAATGCTGGCAAGTTATGGACGTTTATTTGCTCTTAAGGTTATAAGTGTGCAAACAGAATAGTGGAATATTGTCTTTCCTGGCTAAGTAAGAATAACTGAAGAACAGGGGATGCGATTTATGAAATTGTCTGTATGCTGTTTACATTGTTGTATGATACAGATAGTTGTGTTGTGTAGTGACGGGTGGGGGCTCGGAGTCAAGTTGAATAAAAGTTGATCATTTCTATGAAATGTTATTGGTTTCCCGTCACCTTTGTGCGGGCCCGATGTGAGTGACAGAGTGCGTGTGCCTATGCGAGAGCGCATTTTGGTTGTGAAAGCATAAATACTTCTGTCTATAACCCCCTGCATCCCTGAATATGAAAATCATATTTTAATAACGAGGGGGGGCGTCGGAGACCCGTCACAGTCATATTACCTTTATTGTTATTATTGTCATTATTATTGTTATCACTAAAGACCGTTCTCCTTACTATCATCATCATCATCATCATCATCATCATCATCATCATCATCAAATCATCATCATCGTTGTTGTGTTGTTGTTGTTGTTGTTGTTGTTGTTGTTGCTATTAGCATCATTACATTTACTATTGACCTACTATTACTCATTCTATCATTATCATCATCATCAGTAGGTAGTAGTAGTATAGTAGTAGTAGTAGTAGTAGTAGCAGTAGTAGTTAAAAATGATTGTTATTTTCATTAGCATTGTTATGCTTATTAGAATTATTATTCTCATTATAATCATTCTTTTTGTTATATAATTGTTGTTGCTGCTGCTGTTGTTGTTATTGTTGTTGTTGCTGCTGTCATCACTATGATTACTTTTATTTTTGGCTATTGTTATCATCTCATCATCATCACCATCATCATCATCATCATCATCATCATCATCATCATCATCATCATCATCGACATTGTTGTTACTATAACCATACCATCAACTATCCTCTTACCCTGCGCCTTCCTCTCTTCTGTCAGTAAAGGTACAATCATTGCTACAATTAGTGTTATCATATTGTAAGTAGTGCTAATAATACTCTCATCATCATCATCATCATCATCATCATCATCATTACTACTAGTACTACTACAACTATTTTTATTGTTTTTATTATTTTTATTGTTGCTGTTGTTGCTGTTGTTGTTATTTCAAATCGTAACGTTTCCCATATCAGCAATCTCGTTTACATGCTACATCCATTTTGCTCCTAGTCTGAGGAGATAAGTGACCGTCTGTTCCTATTTCGTTTTCATTGTCTTGTGTGTTTTTTTTGTCTTGCCTGTAGAAGACCAAAGACGTCGAAACCTGTCGCGTTTTTCTTGTAATTTCTTCGCTTCTTCCGTTTGACGGATAGGAATTTGTCTTTTAAGAGACAATTTCCAGCCGCCTGCAGTCACCTCACTTTGAAACTGAACGTAAGTTCCAACCACTCATGGTGTAAGTATTTATATTTTTTGTTGATTTGTTTGTTTGTTTGTTTACCTGTTTGTTTGTTCGGGGTTTGTGTGTGTGTGTGTGTGTGTGTGTGTGTGTGTGTGTGTGTGTGTGTGTGTGGTGCGTGCGTGCGTGCGTGCGTGCTGTGTGTGAAACCCTTTTTGTCCACCCAGCAATAATTCGGTACCTGATTCGCATAGGGGAAGTTAAAAGCGCGGAAGGGAGCCAGGATAGGGCTTGGATCCGCCCTTGCTTGATGGTTCATTGACCCTATCTAGCTTGGGGATTCCAACCTTTCACCAACATACACACACCACACACCATCGGGTAGTCTCTCATTCTGCAGCGACACTCAGGAACTCCCTTCCTTTCGAACAATGTCCTGCTCTCCTTCCTTCCTTGCTGACTTTCAAGTCGGCACTGAAAACTTGTCAGAAAAACATCTGCAGAACACAACCTAAAAAATGTTGAGTGGTCAGTTGCAATCTTTCCTCACATAAACTGAATTTTTTAAATGTCGGGGAAAAACGTCCATAAAAGTAAAGAGTAGAACAGTCTAGTTTCGCTACAGTGAAGGGTTTAAGTATCAAAGCTGCATATATGTAACTTTCCATAAAAAAAAATAATCTTCTTGAAAATGCGTGTGGAAAGACGAAACCCAGGTGGTTTTTTTTAAATTCCTTTTTTTGTTGATTTTTTTTTTTTTTCTTTAACAGAAAAGAATCCCATAGGCTAGAAAAGTAGAAAGCGGCCGCAAAGCGTATGTACCCGGGGACCTACAGCAAACAGTAAAGCCTGTCCCTGGGTGTGCTCATAACTCCCAACACAGGGACACTGGCACCGTTTTTGGAATGTGGTGTAGGGAGCTAACTCTACCATGACCGCAAGTGTAAGCTGACATCATGGGTAGTCTTTCTTGTGTTAGATTTCTTTCGACGCTCGTTCGGTTGTGACTGTGTCATACTGAATTTTCGAAGCTGGACAAAATGTTTAACTTAAAAGTATGAATGAACCCCTGCACTGGAACTTTTGGAAAGGTGTTGTACGGAAAGGAATCGTATCGTGAAACATGGCTTCAAGCTCCAGGATCATAGGATGAATAGGCTTGACAACCCACGTGACACGACAAGATTGAGGGTATCTCAGGGGTGTGTGTGTGTGTGTGTGTGTGTGTGTGTGTGTGTGTGTGTGTGTGTGTTTGGGGGGGGGGGGGGGGAGGGGGGGACAAGCAACATTAGCTTATATTCTTTTGAACAAGGTGTGGAACAAAGTAGCACAGTGGAAAGCATCGTTGCATTCATGTAAACGAAGACTGAAAAAAAAAAGAAGAAAAAAGGCCCGTTCTGAAAAACTTTATAAAGGCTATAAAAGTTCAGTCCTCTTAAAATGCACACACACCATAGTAGTAAGGTGAGGGACTTCTCACGCCCTAAAGCAGGTGCAGGAGCAGGTGCAGGAGATGACGTCAGTGCCTTAGGGACGAATCACATGATCGAGGATGCTCGGTGATGACATCGAACGATCCATGTGACTTTCCTAATGATAGACCCTACGGGCGATTGCATCACGCTGGTGCAATCAGCTGTAAAGAAAAATGTAATCAAACCAAAAAATGACATCCTGGTTTAAGCGACTCTTTTTTTTTTTTTTTTTTTGTTGTTGGATTAGACCGTTTCCTAAGGGCCACAAAAAAAAAAAAACCACTTGGATCCCTTTGAAAGGCCCGAACTGTACCCGTTTGAACCTTACCACCTGAGCATGACTGACTCTTTAGACCGGTTTATTACTAGTTGAAGAATGACATTTGGGGATTAGTAGATGTCTTTGTTTTTTAAAGTATTTATTTCTAGGTTAATGTTGAAGATGGTTACTTGATCAAATGGATCCAAGGTGGAAACATCCTTTTACCTGTGTTATTGCTGGTCCTACAGGTAGTGGTAAGACAGTATGGGTCACGCAATTTTTGAACTTGTAAAGGACATGATGACGCCATACCCTGAAGAGGTTGTTATGGAGGCAACCTACCT
>JAFLJL010018590.1:0-7500 GCA_018398815.1 Conus ventricosus | reverse complement strand
GGGAGCTGCCGGGCCCAAAACGGTGGGGTGTTTAGCAGCCAAAAAAAAACCCGGGGGAAGGCCGACAGGAAGCCTTTTCCGGGAGGGGGCCCGAAGAAACGGGGGTGTCCGGGAGACCGGGTGGGGGGTTCCGCCAAAGCTACGTTGCCAGTGTCCCCCAACTGGGTTTTTGGGCCAATCGGGGGCCCAAAACGGGGGGAGTTTTCAGCCGTTTCGCACGGGGGGATGAGAGAAACTGACGGCAAACCCAAGGAATGCGGGCCCAAGTTATGGACGTTTATTTGTTTTAAGGTTAAAAGTTGCAAAAAATAGGGAATATTGTCTTTCCTGGCTAAGTAAGAAAAAAAAAAGGAACGGGGATGCTTTTAGGAAATTGTCTGTATGCTTTTTTTACTTTTTTGAAATATACAGAAAGTTGTTTTGTGAGTGACGGGGGGGGGCTGGGAGCAAGTTAAAATAAAATTTTGTCTTTTTCTAGAAATGTTTTTTTTTTCCCCGTCACCTTTGTGCGGGCCCCGATGTGAGTAAACAAGTGCGTGGGGCCTATGCGAGGCGCTTTTTGGGTTTGGGGAAAGCAAAAATTCCCTTCTGTTTTTAAAACCCCCCTGCCCCCTAAATTATAAAAATCATTTTTTAAAATAACGAGGGGGGGCGTCGGCCCCGTCACAGCCCATTTTAAACTTTTTTGTTATTATTGTAATTATTTTTTTTTTCCTATGCCCGTTCCCCCTTACTTAAATCATAATCATCATCATCATCATCATCACATCATCTAAAATCATCATCTTCGTTGTTTGTTGTTTGTTGTTTTTGGGTTGTTGTTGTTTTTTGTTTTGCTATTAGCATCATTAAAATTTAAATTTTAAATTTGACCAACTTTTACTAATTCTATCTTTAATATCATCTTCATTTGTAGTATAGTATGTTTTTGTAGAAAGTAGTATTTGTAGTAGCATTAGTATTTAAAAAAAATGTTTTGTTATTTTCTTTAGCTTTGTTATGCTTTTTTTTTTATTTTTCCCCATTATAATCATTTTTTTTTTTAATTTAAAATTTTTTGTTGCTGCTGCTGGGGTTGTTTTTTGGTTGTTGTTGCTGCTTTTCTTCACTAGGGTTTAAACTTTTTTTTTTGGCTATTGTTATCACATCATCACAAAACACCTTCTAAATCATCTCATCATCATCATCATCATCACCCATCTTAATCAAAATTGTTGTTATTTTAAAACCCCATCCTAAACAAACCTTTTTCCCCTGCGCCTTCCTCTTTTCTGTCAGTAAAAGGTACAACCCCATTCCTAAAATTTTGTGTTTTTTCATATTGTAAGTAGTGCTAATAATACCCCCATCATCATCATAAACATCATCATTACTACAGAAACTACAAAAACTATTATTATTGTTTTTATTTTTAAATGTTGTGTTTTTGGGTTGTTGTTTTTTTTAAAATCGAAACGTTTCCCAAAAACAGCAATCTCTTTACATGCAAAATTCCATTTTGTTTCCTTTTCGGGAGGAGATAATTTACCGTCTTTTCCTATTTCGTTTTTTTGTCTTGTGGGTTTTTTTGTTTTGCCTGAAGAAGCCCAAAAGGGAAGTCGAAACCTTTTCCCCCGGTTTTTTTTGTAATTTCTTCGCTTCTTCCGTTTTTCGGATAGGATTTGTCTTTTAAGAAAACAAATTTTTCCCGCCGCCCCGCAAATCACCTCACTTTGAAACTGAACGTAAGTTCCAACCCCTCATGGTTTTAAGTATTTATATTTTTTTTGAAATTTTTTTTTTTTTTTTTGTTTACCCGTTTGTTTTTTTCGGGGTTTGTGTGTGTGTGTGTTTTTTTGGTGTGTTTTGTGTTTTGGGGGGTGTGTGTGTGGGTTTTGTTTGTGGGGTGCGCTGCGGCGGGGCGTGGCGTGTGTGTAAAAAAATTTTTGTCCCCCCCAGCAATAATTCGGGGACCTGAATTTGCAAAAGGGGGGTTTAAAAAAAAGCGGCGGAAGGGGGCCAGGAAAGGGCTTTTAACCCCCTTTTCTTGATGGTTTTTTGCCCAATCAGTTGGGGGTTTTCCCAAACCCTTTTTCCCCCCATAAAACCACAACACCATCGGGTAGTCCCCAAATTTTTTGCCCGCGACACTCAGGGAAATTTCCCCTTTCCCTTTTGAACAATGTCCTGCTCCCCCCTTCCTTCCTTGCTGCCCTTTTAAGTCGGGGACTGGAAAAATTTTTCAGAAAAACATCTGCAGAACACAAAACCCCAAAAATGTTGAGGGGTCAGTTGCAATCTTTCCTCCCCAAAAAACTGAATTTTTTAAATGTCGGGGGAAAAAAAGTTTCCCTAAAAGTAAAGAGTAGGGCCCGTTTAAAATTTCCCCTACAGTGAAGGGTTTTTTAAATATCAAAACTGCTAAATGTAACTTTCCCAAAAAAAAAAAAATCTTCTTTAAAAAAAGCGTTTGGAAAAACGAAACCCCCAAGGGGTGTTTTTTTTAAATTTTCCTTTTTTTTTTTGATTTTTTTTTTTGGGTTTTTTTTTTTAACAGAAAAAAAAATCCCCAAAAGGGTAGGAAAAGTAGAAAGCGGGCCCCAAAGCGTATGCCCGGGGGCCTTTCGCAAACAGTAAGAAACCGTCCCTGGGGTTTTCTAAAAACTCCCAAAAACAGGAAAAACCCCCCACCGTTTTGAAAATTTGGTTTTAGGGGGGCAAAAATCTCCCTGACCGCAAGTGTAAGTGAATCAAGGGTTTGTTTTTTGTGTTAAAATTTTTTTTCGACGCTTTGTTCCGGGTTTTGGCTGTGTTTATACTGAATTTTTTGAACTGGACAAAAAGTTTATCTTAAAAGTATGAATGAACCCCGCACTGGAAATTTTGGGAAAAGGGGTTTTACGGGAAAGGGGAAACGATCGGTGAAAAAATGGCTTTTAAGCTCCAGGATCATAGGATGAAAGGCTTGACACCCACGTAACGCAAGTTTTAGGGTTTTCTCAGGGGGGGGGTGTGTGTGTGTGTGTGTGTGTGTTGGGGGTGTTGTTTTTTGTGGGTTTTGTTTTTTGTGTTTGGGGGGGGGGGGGAGGGGGGGGCAGCAACATTTAAACCTTTTTATTCTTTTGAACCCAAGGGGGGTTGGGGAAAAAAAGTACCAGTGGAAAGATCGTTGCATTTATTTTTAAACGAAACTGAAAAAAAAAAAAAAAAAAAAAGAAAAAAAAAAAGGCCCCCCCTTTGAAAAAAACTTTAAAAGGTATAAAAATTTTTGTTCCCCTTTTAAAAAGCACACCACCATTCCCCCAATGCAGTACTGTCAAAACCCCCTGCATGATTTTTCTTTCGGTAAGCCGTTAAAAAAACAACAAAAAACAAAAAAAACAAAACAAAAAAACACAAAAAAAAGAAAAAAAAGGGAAAAAAAGAAATGAAAAAGGGAAAAAAAAGGAGGGTTACGCTTCCTTTTAAAAACTCCCAACACAAGCGTACATTACAAAAAAAAAAAAAAAAAAAAAAAAAACCCCGAAAAATCAAAAAACCCGTACTTTTGGGTCGAGCTAAATGCTTTTCGTTTTCAAAAATTTCAGAAAAAAATCTTTTAAATGTTTTCTGCGGAAACAGTTGAAAAATTTTTTCAAACCCCGCCCCCTTTTCTTCAGTGTTTTATATCTCAAAAACCGAAAAAACAGGGCTTTTTTTGAATGGATTGAAAGTGCGTTATCCCTTTTGCATGTCGGGTTTAAAAATTCAGGGCAAACCCAATGGGGGCCCCTTTTCCCCCGCATTGTTTTAACGGTTAAGGGTTTTTCCAAATTTCCTGTAATGATCAAAAATCTTTTTTTTTTCCCCCCTTTATTAAACTGAAAGGTCAATCCTTAGACGTAACGGGAATTTTAGCACAAAAAAAGCAAAAAAAGTGTGCCTTCGCCACATGCCCCACAGAACCCTTAGCTGGCCTTTTTCGAACCAAAAAACTCCCTTTTTTACCTTTTATACACCCTGTCATGGGTGCGCGGGGCGGGGGAAATGAAACACACACAACACAAACCCCACCCCAAAAAACCCACACACACACCACACAACACACACAACCCCAAATTTTTAATTTGAAAGCCCCAAAAATTTTTCCAAAAAGAAGTTCCCCTATAGACAACAAAAAAAAACCCCGAAAAAAATATCAAAAACGGGCTTTTGATTTTTTCCCCAAAAAGGGCCTTTAAAAAAATGTCATCTCAAAGACACAAAAACTTCCTCGATTTTTAAAAAATCCCCAGCTTTTAAACTTAATGTCTTTTGCAAAAAAGAAACTATTTGTTCCTATTTCCCCCCCCCCCCCCCCCCCCCCCCCCCCCCCCTGAAATTTTAATACGAGCACATTTTGGGTATTTAGCAAACAGATTTAACAAAGGGTGAAAAAAACAAATTTTTTTATTTTTCCCAAAATCCAAAAGCATTTTCATGAAACACTATTCCCAAACCCTTTTAAAAAATAAAACTGGGATCATTTAATCAAAAGAACTGGGGGGTGCGGGTCCAGGGCTTAAAGAAAAAAAGACTATTTTTTCGGAAAAACCAAAACTATATTCATGCTGAGTTAATGCCCATAAATTTTTTTCTTTAAAATTTTTTGTTTATTTCCCTCAAAAATTTTTTTTTTAAATTGTTTTGCTTTTAAATTTCCAAATCAGTTTTTCTGCAATGAAGAATTTTTTGATTAAAAAATTTGACCCGAGGGTGTTTCCCCGAAATTAAAAAATTAGTACACTTCTCCATCAGAAACTGAAATTTAAAATTTTTTTTGGGGGCCTTCCCCCTGTGGGTTTTTACAAAAATGAAAAGGTTGTGTTCTAGTAAGAGAGGAGCAAACGTATCAGATTTGATTTTTTGAAATTCTCCATGTCCAAAAACAAAAAGCAATACTTTGGAAAAAAAAATACAATTTTAATTTTTATTTGATAGAAAGGGGAAAAAAGGGGGTTTTGGTTTTTCACGATGAAAAAGAGAAGTATTCGTGAAAACCGGTTAAATTTAAAAATTTCGATCAAAACAATTTTTTGTTGACGACAGTAAGTTTTCCTTTATTTTAGATGGGAATTTGGTTGTTTTAAAACAAAAATAAGTCAAAAATAACATTTTATATGTGTTAAAGGAAAACCAGCTGATCACATTCTTTTGCGTAACTTAATGAAAAAATTCATTCCAGTGTGTGCGGTGTGTCCAGCGGCATTAGCAGCCTCCCATAATCTAGAATGTCCGTCTGGAAGAAAATTACTGCCGCGGAGGCGTATAATTTAGAGTAATTTGTTGAGACTTTTTTTTTTCTTCCGTTTTTTTTTATACACTTCCGAATTTAGTTTTACGGATCCGTGTTCGGCTTGACAGTAACTTTATATGGAATGACCGCTAGGCCTACCATGATTTGCCAGTGAACGTCCACACGGCTGTCCAAACAGGAGATATTGAAGGGTTTTGCCGAGCGGCCCCAAAGCGTCTGAATAGCACCTGTTCACTGTACGTTTTAAAGCGTGTGATCTCTCGTGTTTCGATACGAGTGTGTGATTAGAAAATGCGCCGGTGTAATACGAGAAATTTACTCCCCGCCAAATTTACTCCGGAGTAAAAACCGCGTACGCAGAATTTTACTGGGAGTAAATTTCGCGTACGAGATATTTACTCCCTTAACCACGCCAGATTTACTCCCTCCACGCAAAATCTTGCACGCAAAATTTTACTGGGAGTAAAAAGCGCGTACGACAAATTTTACTCCCCAAACTTAAATTACCTTCCTTTTGAAGTGCTGGTACTATTTAAAGTCTAGCCAGTATCGTATTACTGGGAGTAAAAAACGCGTACGACAAATTTTACTCCCCAAACGTAAATTACCTCCCTTTTGAAGTGCTGGTACTATTCAAAGTCTAGCCAATAGCGTATTACTGGGAGTAAAAAGCGCGTACGACAAATTTTACTCCCCAAACTTAAATTACCTCCCTTTTGAAGTGCTGGTACTATTTAAAGTCTAGCCAGTAGCGTATTACTGGGAGTAAAAAGCGCGTACGACAAATTTTACTCCCCAAACTGAAGTTACCTTCCTTTTGAAGTGCTATTATGAAAAGCCTAGCCAATAGCGTATTACTGGAGTAAAACAGTGCGTACGAACGACAAATTTTACTCCTCAAACTTAAATTACCATCTTTTGAAGTACTAGTACTATGAACACTAACGAACACATTTAGGCGATTGTGTAAAGAGGCTATTAAAAAAGGACCAATCGAAAAACACTAACTGATAATATATACCATATTTGGCTGTAGGCTATAGCAAATAGAGCTGCAGATTCTCTCTCTGTCGCTCTATGTGTGTGTGTGTGTGTGTGTGTGTGTGTGTGGTGTGTGTGTGTGTGTGGTGTGTGTGTGTGCGTGCTCGCCGTTCTGAGTCTAAATGTGAAACATTGTTTACTTACTGTCATCTCTGTTGCATTTCTTGAACAGCACACCTTGCTCCAATGCAAATGAACTGGCTTACCGTCTAAAGTTCTTTTTTCTCCCTCTGTCTTTAGCAATCACGTCAGTATATCTTGCAAATGCGAGAAATTCACGCACATGTTTAAAATCAACGTGCTGAAAAGCAGCCATACTGCCACAGCATTTTAGCTTACAGGGTGACAACTCTTTTGTACCACAATCATAAGAGTGATTTCCCTTGACATAGTTCTTCCTTCTATTTAATACACCTTTTGAAATAATAAACGACACTAGGGCCTACCCACTATCATTGTTGTTGCTTATTCAGTCTAAAAAGAAAGGGGAGTAAATTCCGCGTGGGGAGTAAAAACGGCGTGTGTGCAGGGAGTACTTTTCGCGTAAAGGGAGTAAAATCGGCGTACGCGGTTTTTACTCGGGAGTAAATTCCGCGTGGGGGGTAATTTCCTCGTGTTACACCGGACGTAAACCTTTCGAGTCTAGCGAATCCACCTTTTTCCCCGCCAAAATGATGCGTTGCGCATGCGCACGGCCTTTCTTGTACGGAATCACGACTGTTTTCGTCGGCACAACCCGCGCCAGTGAAACTGAAGAAGGAAGGTGATTGGTTCCGTGCAAAAAGAAGTATGGACGAAAGAACAAACAAGCGTATAACACAAGTTTCATCTTCATTAGGCCTACCACCATTAAAGGAAGGGCAATACGTTTGCTTTCTGTGCTTGTGACATGGCGATATCTGTCACACTCAGTGGCCGTTTCAGCGATACATCGACAGCAAAATCTGCGAGGTAGCCTAATGACTAGATTCAGGAAAGCTGAAAATTTAAAAAAAATATTTAGGATTTCTTTCTGAAGTCGGATTCAGCCTTCACTTCCATCGATAAAAGGTTAGAACAACCATGACTGCTCTTCGGGATGTGCAAATATCGCGTGGATAGCCTGCCTACCTATCCTCGCCGACCTAACGTGACTAAAAATGTCGGTTGTTCGCCGCGGCTAGGGCCTGACAGGGAGTCATCGCGCATGAATCTTACGCAAAGGA
>JAFLJL010018589.1:15000-33939 GCA_018398815.1 Conus ventricosus | reverse complement strand
CAAAAATTTTCCTTTAAAAAAAAATTTTTTTGGATTTTTTTAAATTTTTTGCAAAAAAAAAAAAAAATTTTTTTTTTTTTTTGCAAACTTTTTTTTGCAAAAAAAAAAAGATGGGGGTTTTTTTTTCGGGGCTTTTTTTTTACTGGGGGGCTTGCGGCTTTGTTGTGGTAGGCGTTGGGTATTTGAGGCCAAAAAAAAAAACACCCCTGCAACAACAGCAACCCAAAAACATAATTATACATTTATCGTTGTTTGTGATTGTGATTGTGTTTTTTAAAATTGTGTTGTTTTTGTTGGGGGGGGTGAGTTGTATTACTATCAACAATTTTTGTTTTGTGTTTGGGTTTTTGCTTTTCTCAGTTTGTTCCATTCAGTAGTTTTACGGGGAACTATCTTTGTGCCCCGTCTCTTTGTGCCCACGTCTTATATCCCAAAACGTATGCCAGGGGGATTTTTGGTAGGCATCCTCATGTCAATTCCAAACTTAAGGGAAGCCAATGGTCAAACTGACCAGTGGTCTTTCAACGACCAATGGTCAAGCAGTAAAACCCCCTAGAAAAGATGGCAAATGCAGTGTGCAAGCAGGTTAAAAGGTAGGTTCAATTTACCATTACTTGTCATTGTCGTTTGACCAACGTTTGACTTCTGGTCAGCTTACCACTTTCAAAAAGGTTGTTGCTTGACACTGGTCGTTTAGCTATTTGCAAACTGTCTTGTTTGACCATCACTTGCCCCGGTTAGTTTTAATCGCTTGATCACGGTCATCATGGACCATTGCAACTACGGCACTTTACCATTTTGACACTGTTGTGTTGGTTGTGATTTAAAGGTACCTTACCCAATTGGATGATGTTTGGGCATATAGAGATTTGGCAAAAGGACGTTGGCAATGGATTGCTTCGTTTTACACCCACCCAACACCCCAGACTTTTAGACTTAGTAACATTCTCACCTGTGTACATTCACTTGCGGGCACTTACTTGTGGACAATCACTTGCCCTGCGGGCTGTCCTGTGCGTCATTCTTCTCCTGATCGCTCTTTTTTTTATTATTGCGATTAAATTTAATATGATCAAAATTAATATGATTAAAAGTAATAATCCCATGATGAAGGGCATAACATCGTCCCAAATCTGTAATACATGTCACATGCAAGAGTTTCTAGTGACTTGTTTAAACCGGATCTTGTGTATAAGTCGTATTTTAAATCTTCTTCTGAATCAACGGTGCCATCTTACTTACTAACTTAGCATATAGGCTAATCATTGTCTGACCCACCGATCTAAACCAATTTTGACCCTAGCTGCGCTTCGTACCTAGCGTTGTACTTCTCAACGTCTGAAGTAGACAGTTGCTGAATCTGTTCAAACTTAGTTCAGGCCTAAATACTGTTTAGTTTTTCCACACGCGCTAGAGAGTAATAATCTTTCTTTATGGCATGATCTGCTGAGTAGCCTACGGAGTAGTCCGCTTGCTCCTCACCTTAATAGTTCGTCACAATCCATTTTAAAAAGCAATAAAAAATAATATAATACTTTTAAAACCATGAGTTTAACGCTGGTTAATTATGCAGTGCCTATCGTTGGTGTTATAGTTTATTCAACCCTTGCAAAATGTTTGTTAGGAATAAAACCACCAAACATGGGAAAGATAGAAGATTCCCAAAACTAGTTGCAACTTATTTTTAGCTTTAACAACAAAGGATTATCTGATTAAAAAGCACATAGACAGTCTTTCGTATATGATTATTTTAATTATTTTTTTAGTTAATAAAAAGATGAGTGAAAAAAAGAATTATCAATACGATTTACCATTCAGCTGTAATTACGGTCTTAGTATAGGTTTATAGCGTGTTAGCAAAAAACATGTTTAAAATGAAGCCGGCGATCTAGGAAGGTTAGACATTGAGGACGTTGTTAAGGTTATAGTTGTAATTACTGCAGGGATTGCGTCAAAAGACTTTCTTGTTACACAGGGGATTATCCAGAAAATATTAGTTCATAGAAAGATTAATTCATAGAGAAAATAATTTATAAAAAGATGGCGGGAGTAGTTATGATGGTAGGAGGAGCTATTGTTAATGCCTTGGCCTTCTCTGGAAGCATTATATTTTTAGTAAATTGTGGTCCGATGAAGAGAGAGAACGTCATAACAAGGCAATGGAAAATTTAGCCAAGGCAAGAGACGCTTACGAGAAAAGACGAATTGCTCACTTAGACTTTATTAATAAAAAAAGTTAAGGGAACAGGACATGCAGAGCACACATTACAGACGTTGATGAGCAATGAATGAGTATTACTTAGTGACAGAAAGAAGTTTCTAACATCACTGCCGCCAGAACTGTCTGACTTTTATGAACCATCAGAAGAAACAGAAAATAGCAGAATTGGTTTTATTGTGGGTGCTATGGAGCAATCTATATTCTTGCACAAACATCTAAAAATTATAGTTTTTTTGTTAACTCACTGTGTTTGGCGGGACAACTTGCAACTCTTCACGAACAAAGGATCTTTAGGGGCAGGCTTTTTAGACGTAGTAGCACCGCTAGAAGAAGAGTTTCTCTTAAATAATACACTGGAGGGTCTGTTTTCATAATTCTTCAACTCATATACATCTACGCTCCATATAGGATCTGTACTCTAATTCTAACATCGCCCTCTGCCTCTCCAGGAGCATACAAGTATCTTACTTTTAGCCCAAACGGCAAGAGTTTTTGAGTCCCCTGCACATCTTCAGTAATGCTAATTTTTTTTTTAATTTGATGCGTTCACTGGTTTCAACCCTGTTGCTTTAAATCTTCATTATTCATGGCACGTAAGACTGCTGGCAGCCTTCTAACCCATTCTGTGTTGCTTCTCTATCCATAATTTCTCTGTGATATTGATAGGTAAACAGGCGTTTCAGCTAGATTCTTATTAAAGTTTTCTACTAGGGCTTGTGATCGATGGTTGCCTGGGATCCCTCTCTTAACTGTAACATGATGTTTTAAAAAACAACTGGTTTACAGAGCCTTTAAACTCTTTTCCATCATCAACTTGAATCATTCTAGGATACTTTAATGGCCTCTCATGTAATTTGTTGTAAAGCCACAGCCACAGCAGTTGAGCTTTATCTGTAAAGGTTCAGCGTCTTTGTATCTTGAAGCCATGTCAACAACCGTCAGGCATACTTAAACTTTTTTCTTCTAACTTTATCATGTGGAAGATACAGCAAGTCCATCTGGTGGGTGTCATTTGAACTGAATTAACAAATCTAGGCCTTATTTTCTTTTGGGGGCAGGCAAATATATTTGCCAAATGCCTGTTTTGAAAGCCATTCTTTCGCATCTGATTCAGACACTTTAGCGGCTTTACTCAGTTTTTCAATAGCAGTCTTTCCTTTCCAATACCCTTTAGGAGAATATATATTTTATCCATATTTTAACTATCTTTTTTTGCATTTTAACTGGGGGTTTTTATTACATTCTAAGCCCTTGGAGAGAATGTTCAATAAACTTTGTTCACGATCACCCTTCTTATCTTCACGCAACGCCCCCAGTTTTAGAGGTTATGAGGTGTAATTTTGTTTAGAAACAGGTGTTAATTTTGGCTAAACTGACATAAGAAGGACGTGACTTGGATTGAAAAAGGGGTTTTCATGCAAAATAGAGATGGGTGGTCTGAACATAGATATTTTTACATTCTCTGCTGCATTAAAGCGAAACGTGAACACACCAGTTGCGACGAGAGAGAACAGACGCTTATGTTTGTGTGTGTGTGTGTGTGTGTGTGTGTTGTGTGTGTGAGTGTGTGTGTGTGTTGTGTGTGTTGAGTTGGGTGTGTCGAGAGACATACGAGAGAGAGAGAGAGAGAGTGTGTGTGTGTGGTGTGTGTAAGAGAGAAAGATTGGAGGGTATATCTGTAGTAGAAGAGAGAGACAGAAGGTGTATTGTGTGTGTGAGAGATGTCAACCTCGGGATGATGTCAGTGGAGGGAAGATGACTACCACAGCCCATAACACAGCTCACAGCATGCTTACAATCTCATTCATAATCAGCAATCGTCACATCAAACCACTAGTAAATCTATAACTTTACTACTACATGTTCATAAACGAGTAAACATCATGCATATGGAATCAAATGAAATAAAACATTCCTCCTCTTTCCCCCCCCCACCCCCCCCGTCCCCTTCCCTGAACTTCCACAAAATCATTTTGTCCTAAAACATCATTAACTATCCCGGTATAAACAGATTTCTACTTACCCTGCCAGTGATTCTAAACTATTCACGAAACACTGTCTTTTCTTTCTTTTCTTTTATCTTTTCATCACACTGTCACTTTTTCCACACACGGAAACACAACTGCTGGCACTGGTGTTGTCCTACTTGCCACCGGTCAAGCTGGACTGCTGGCACCGGACAGTCAGGACTGCTGATTGAAAGTGCGCTGGCCAAGTATGCGGACGAACCCCCGTGAGGATAGAAACAGTGACTATCAACATTTCGATCAGTTCTCCTTACTTTCTTCCCTAGCATTAACGCATTGCACACTCCTCTCTCTCCTCTTTCAAGTCTGCTCATATCAAATGGACATTGTTGCTTTTCCTTTCTTTTTTTTTTTTCTTTCTTTTCTTCTTTCATTAGTTACAACTCTCACTCTCTCTCCACATCCTCTCCCAGTTCCTTCCACTGCAGACTATCTCATGCTAATCTCTCAACTTGGTTCTCGTTCTCTCCTCCCCACATCTCTCTGCTTTTCTCTCCCTCAAGATTACACTCTACCCTCTCTCTCAGTCTCCTACTGTTATCGTCTCCGCCCTCGTTCTTCCCCTCTCACCTACCCCCCCCGTACTCTATCTCCTTCACTCACCACATCCGTCTAATTCTTCCCGATCTTTAGTCTCAAACAAACTCAATGGCGAGTTTACCATTGGTCAGATTTTTAACCCCCATGACACTCCCGAAGTTATCCCCTCTAATTCCAGGTGGATTATTCAAATCAATGACATACACGCCTACACACCTTACCTCACTGTGGTGGTCAATGGTCAGTTAATTGATTAGCTGGGAGTTAACCCTCCCACCACCACACTACCTCCCTCCCCCATCCATACTTAACTGGGCGCCAAGTGGCCTTAACTCGCGGACACTGGTCCTCTAAAGTGCTAGATGAGTCTGGGTAGGCTCCACGACGGTGGCAGGGCGGCCGACCAATCGAGACATTCGGCCAGACAAGCTTATTCGTCTGCGAGACAGTGGGCTGTCTCCACGAGAGCAAAAATAGCTTAATAGCTGAGGCACAGTGAATGCTCGGTCATCTAATTAGTCCGCTGGTTGACAGACCGTCTCTGTGGAGGATGATATTAAGCCTCCCCCTTGCTTAATTGCCTGATCCGAACCATGGTCCGGTCCGCCTACGCCCAAATATTTGCGTTAGAGCTTATTCCCAACTGCTGGTGGCGATTGAACCACGAATTTGGTTGAGCTAATTTGACCGTGACAATTTCCCCCAAGCAAAAGACTATGCACCCATTGTCTCAAAAACAACGTACAAAAAAAGAGGACCCCCCCGAAGACAACGAACCGAATTTGCTGAACCCACAGCTACACGTGCAAGTTTGAAAAAATACTTTACAACAACCGTTTACAAACTATAACATAAATTCTTTATGAATACCACTCAATGAGTTATCATTCGTGCGCCTCTTTGCTTATTTCAATTCACTTTATAACGACCCCCTGTGCGCACTTATGCAATTCCCCTACCTTGCCGAATATCCATCTCTCCTTGTTCACAATTCTTAAGAAAGCCACAATATAATATGATCACGATCCATGACACTTCAGCTGAGGAATCTCCATTCTCACTATTGAAAATAATGCCATTACTACACAACGACTGTATGCTCAAGCATACCTACATACACATGAACAAGTCTCACACAAAAAAATATTAACCATAGCCAACAGTAATGAACCCCTATCAAATCAACATAACTGTAAATTCACACATAGTATCAACAAAGCACCCCGGATAGACAGACTTCCTCTGGTGCAGCTTCTAGACTACACGGCTTAAATAGTCAGCTCCGAAATTCTGTCGACCGGAATGTAGCTGCACTCGGTACTGTATGGCTGCAATGCCATTGCCCACTCGCAGCCACTCTGCTGTTTTTCAACTGCGCCTCCTGGACATCGAATTTGAGTGGTTGGTGATCTGTCTCAATCACGAAAGCTCTTTCCCATACAAGTTATTTGTGGAACTTCCTCACGGCCCACTACGACAGCTTAAACACTCTTCTCTACAGTGCGTACCCTTCTCACACATTGTCAAACTACCTGCTAGCATACCTCACAGAAACTCGACCTCTTCATGCACCTGCAGCAATACTGCACCTATGCCCCACCAACCCTGATATGCATCTGTCCGCAACAAAATGGTTTGGACATATCTGGAAGCTTCAAGATGGGACGGGAACCTAGTCTTTCCAACACCGTCTGCAGTGCATGCTCTGCAGCGTCAGACCATTCGAACCACTGCCGTTTCCCTGCCTTGACCAAATCACAGAGAGGACTACGAGATTGCTGCGAAATTTGGAACAAACTTCCCGATAAAACCCTAATAAAACCTAGCAGACCCTCCTGACTTCGGTTTTGGTCTTGTCTATCTGAATTCGTCATCTTTCTTTCCACCTTTTTCCCCTTCTGGCTGCTTTTGTGTCGCCTCCGGACAACAAAACCTAGGAACATCTCCCACGGTCAAGGCCCTTCATAACAGTGAGCACATCCCTTATGACTCTTCGGAAAACTTACAACAAAATCTCCCCATCCTTCTGCTGGCCCTCCTCCACACTCATCAATGATTGCTGCTGCTACCAATTGTGCTGAGTCTCACCTGATTATAATATGCGGAGGAAATTCGCATGGAAAAGTTTTGGTTTCCCCATTCTCTCTCAATCCGTTAATACTTAATAACTCTTTTCATTGTATGGTGAAGTCCCCTTCCAATGCATCAGCAGCTTGTTCGTGATCCGAGGAACAGTAACAGAACTAAATCTCCCACCTTGAGGGATTGCTTTTCCTCACCTTTCTGTCATATGCTCCTTCTGCACGACCCAAGCCTTCTTGCCAACCTTTCCCTTTGCAACCTATACATGTCTCATACCTGTGCCCACCTTTGAAACAGGGCGAGATTGGGCCGATCAGATCAATTAGCCACCCTCCATGAATGGTGGTGTCAATTAAAGTGGGGCTGTTTAAGAGGCGCCTTCCTCTTCAACTCCCTCTTGTGGCTGACCTTGACACAACTCACATGACATGCAGAAACGCTTGATGTTCAGCCATAGCTCCTGGCCAATGAAAGTCATCAAAGATTCGGTCAGGCGTTATTTTGCTGGTGCCGATATGACCCGCCATTAGTGGGCGTCTCTGACCCACTGACATGACAGTGTCACGATAACCATGCTGGTACCGGTCTAGACTAGTGGTCACCTTACCTGTCTACCCCTTGGTGAACCCGGTAAAACACCCGCCTATCACAAGATGCCTGTCTCACCCTCCTCTAACCACCTGTATCTCTCCAACCTCTACCTCACGCCAAACATACCCCAAACCTTCACAGCGAAGGGTTCCTCGTTCCTGCCTGCCCTAAACTCAACTAGGCACACATCTATGCCTGACTTCCTTGCTGGAACGAACTAACGGTTTAGCAAACCTCTTCCCCCTTCTTGCTCCTGTTTGAAAACGCTGGCCCCTGTAGCATTCAACAAACTCATCAGATCCCCTGGATCCCTTGCAACCTGGAATAGTTTCCAATGAACAAATCGTAAAGGGTTTCTCCATCACCAGCGCAGACAACTCGCCTGAGAAGTAAGGGGTACGTACTTCTATCTTAGCAACTGGGAACTCTCTCCCTCCACAGTGCCCAACGATTAGATACCACGGTCTGGATTTGCCCTTGTCAAATCCCTTTCCCCTTTACTCCGACAGCGTTGTTCTAGACTACAAAAATACACCACATGGAACAACCAGTGTCTCGTAACACTATTCACCCTCTGCTGGCCATCCACCACTATCTTCCACGGTAACGAACCACTCAGCCTAGTGGCCCTCCATCCCTGACACTGACTGCTTCGCAGTGGTCTAGCCATATCTGCCACCACCCTCTTCAGACTGAATCGCCGTTTGGTTCCACTGCAGGTCGTTTTCCCATGACACACCTTATCCAGCCCAACCTCCCTTCCCTCTTGCAAGCTGCTCCATCTGGAACCTTCAATGCGACCAATCCCTCAGCCAATGTCCCTTACTTGTGACAAAAAACACTAAAGTCCCTTTGCCCTTCCTTCTCCCCACCACTGGTTTGCAGATTTTGCAGAAAACTCCCCCTGGTCTCCCTGCACTCTTCTCACCTGTGCCAACACCTGTATCCATCTTCTCTCCTGCACCTTAGTGCCCAAACGTTGCCTCTCTATACACCTCTGCGAACTTCAAACACTCTCTCTGCTGTCTCTGTCTGTCTCTCTTTCAAATGTATGGTTAACGTCGGGGCCCGGCAACCAGACAAAATCTGTTCCTTCATAACTAGCTCATTCAATTCAGCAAACTCCCTTCTTCGTACTACCACACACACTAACCATTTTCTCAAAAATAGTGATCTAGACGTGCAACCAAACTGATTGATCTCCTCACCTGCTGTAATTTTAAGCTGAAACAAATTTCTTCCTGAACCCCTCCTTCTGGGAGGTCAAATCCTTTCATCAACGAGTTCCTATCACAGCGCCGAAATCAGAACTGTATTTTCTGCTGGTAACGCATAAAATCAGCAATAGCCTAACCCTCAATAGCGCTGAGCAAAATGACTCTTGCCCACTCTTCTGGAGGCCAACCTTTGACTGGTCGCAAACTTTTCGAAACGACTGATGTATCCATCAATCGAACGGATACCTCAAAGAAATTTGGCAACCCTAGGTCAGGGGAGCAATAGCTAGCGCACAGAAGTCACTGGAAAGTGAGACTAAACCATTCCTGGTGGTCCTCGTCCTTTTGTATTCTCACTTTCTCCATCACTAATTGAACCGTTAAATCTTTCGTTTCCTGCTTCATTCTTTCTGTATTCCCCCTGCGCTTCCCTTAATCTTTCTGTTTCCTGCGTAAACCTGATTATCATTAGCCTGAATCCTTAATCTTGACTGTTTTCCTGCTCTGCGCTAGCCTTTTAAGTCCTTTCCTGCTCAGCTATTTCTATCTAAACTGCAACACTACGTCTTTCCGCGCGTTCATCTCTTTCCATCTTTGTTGGTTTTCTCAACGAACGCAACGCAACTCATCTCCCGATTAACCCTAGATCCACGAGCGACGCTCCAAGTTGATTCATAGGGTGGTTCTTTTCTTCCGCCATTAGATCTTCCTCTTTTTTTTTTTTTGAACAAGACCTTAACTACTACGACAGCCCAACTGGTGGTTTACCGACAACGAGTGACGTATAGGCTCTAATCCTATGAATTATAAATATAAGCTTGGGACAACGTAGTATTAGTTTTAAAAAGACGCCCAGCGCCTGACGCCAACTAATGAGGAGCGAATTAAAGGCAATCTGAGGCGAAATCAAGTACTCTTGGGAGCTGAAATGCAACCTAGTATTAACTATCTTAGGAATAGCAATGCCAAGACCTAGTATTTAACAATCTTGGAACATACAGTAAGGACAAACCCAATGACTTAGGATTACAATACTTGAATCCCACCGCCGAGCTTCCCTCCTCTCTGAGAAGTTGAACAATTATAATCAAATGGGCCAGAATATCCTGGCAACCGCCAATAAATTGTCAACCTCGGGGATGTCGATGGAGGAAAGGACTACTCACAGCCAAACACACCTCTCAGCTTGCTGTACAATCTCATTCATATATCATGCATTCGTCACATCAAACCACTAGTAAAGTCAATAACTTTACATACACATGTTCAGTAGAACGAACATCAATGCTAATGGAATCAAATTAAATCAAACATTCTCTCTTTCCTTGAACTTCAACAAAATCATTTGTCTAAAATCATCATTAACTAACCCGGGTATAAAACAGTTATTCTACTTTAACCTGGCCAGGTGAATCTACATTCACATCAACTGTCTTTTCTTTTCTTTTCTTTTTTTCTTTTTTCACTGTCACTTTCACACACGACACAACTGCAGGCACTGGTGTTGGTCTACTTGCACAGTTGCAATCAGGACTGCTTGCAACCGGTCATGCGGACTGCATGATGAAAGTGGGCGCAGGGCCAAGTATGAGGTCGAAAACCCCAAGAGATAGAACATGACTATCAACATAAGGGTATTCTGTTCTCCTTCTTTCTTTCCTGCCAATTAACCGGCATTGCACTCTCTCTCTCTCACCTCCTCTCTTCTAGTCTGCTCTTAATCACATGGACATGGTTGCTTTCTTCTTTTTTTTTTTTTTTCTTTCTTTCTCTTCTTCAATAGTTTAGCAACTCTCTCTCTCACCCACATCTCTCCTCAGTGCCTTCCTCTGCAGACTCTCTCATTGCTAATCTCTCAACTTGGTTCTCATCTCTCCTCCCCTCCACCTCTCTGCTTTTCTCTCCTTCAGAATAACTCAGACCTTCCTCTCTCTCTGTTCTCTGTTCGTTCTCCCCACGTTCTTCCGTGTCTCTCACTCACTACAGCCTTCTTATACGATCGCGATACCAAAAGGCAGTACCATTGGGTCATTATTTTACCCCCCTGACACACCCGAAGTTATCTCCCTCTAATTCCATTGGATATTTCAAAAAAAAACATGACAGTCAACGCCTACACCACCTTACTCTCTGAAGGTGTCAATTGGTCATTTAATAGATTAGCTGGATTTCACCCCCCACCACACACTACCTTCCCCCCTACCCTACTAAACTACTGGACGCCGGTGGCCCAACTCGCGGACACAGTCACTCTAAAGTGGCTAGATTAGTCCTGAGGTAGGCTCCACTACGTGGCTCGCAGACCAATTCGAGACATCCGGCGCCAGACAGCTTAGGATCGTCTGGCTCGTACAGTGCTGTCACCACGATAGCTAAAAATAGCCTTTAATTGGCTAGCGACAGGTAGGAATGCGTCGGTCAGGCTATTTAGATCCCGCTGGTTGGACAGACCGTCTCTGGTGGAGGATGAGAGTAGCCTCTCCCACTTTGCTTAATTGCCTCCTGGATCCGAACCATAGTCCCGTCCGCCTGACGCCCAGAATATTTGCGTAGAGCTTATGTCCAACTGGCTGGTGGCGATTGACCCACGAATTTGGTTGAGTTGAATTTTGACCGTACAGAGATAGACAGACAGACAGATTCAGATTTCAGATTCAGATGATAAAAAAATCATATATAGGCCTAGTTGCACCCTCAATGGGGAGTTAATATGAACAATCATTTCACACCAAGTTTTTTCATTTTAAATATACAAAAATAAGGTTTAAATAAAGATGAACTTTATTACGAGATAGCACCTAGAACAGCGCAGCTTAACCGCTTTAATACAAGAAAATCTATGACAGATTTCTGATGGTTCTAATACATGTTTTCCAATAGCCAAAAGTAAACTAAATCGAAACATTTTTGGGAAATTTATGACATATTCAGAAATATAGTTGCTGTCTTAAGCTACTCATTGCTGCACACACAAAACAAAAGGACCTCATCCTCTTTAACTGTTTTTGCACAGTGGGCAAATTTAATGATCGTTGTCATTGTGAGAGCGATATTGGTATAATGCACAAGCGATTTCTTCAGAGACGGCCAAGTCAGAATACTAGTCAACAAAATCTTCTAAATGTCAATCAAAATTCAGCTTAACAGATATGGAGTTATTACTTCGGAACAGTACAAAACGTTTCTGTGACATACTAAATCTAATCACAATCAAAATATGGACATCCTCATTCCTCCACGAACATAAATCAATCTTTCCTTGAAAATCAAGTAAGAAAAAGCATTTAATTCTCTCTAACACCTTAGATTTGTCCAAACAAATCCCCCCCATATCCAAACGTATACCACTTACAGCGGGATATATTTGTACCCAAGTTCTTTTATCACGTGCATCCTAAATCGAGCACATCCTATAGCTTTACGTGGTAGTCCTTGACTCATCCATTCGAGTTAGTTTTAGATCCAGAATCGAATACAGTTGACTATTGAGTTGATAAATACTGGATATCGATCGTTTCCCAATATTTAATTCATATGGCTTCCAATTCAACCCCAAAAAAACTTAATAAGGGCCAAACAGATGTATGTTTCAGAATGTTTGAGCAGCATTTATCCTAAAACCCATAATCAGCCCCAAACTGAACCATTGGTTGAATTTGTGTTTCCAATAACATTAAATATAAACCTAAGAGAATTCCTTTCATCTTAGACAGTTTCTGTAGAATTCACAACAAATCACTTTTTTTTAATACATTTTTTATTTCTTTCCTCATTCTCCTCTTCCATTCCACAGTTCCTTCTTTCTTCTCTTCTTCTCCCATTCGTTTCATCAACATATCTTTTCACTTTGCTGAAACATTCCGGAAGCAAATTAACGACAAATTTTTTGATGTTAATGATATTTGTACATGTTTGACAATAATTGTAGAAAATAATCCGTGAACCGTTATTAGAAACAAAGTTATCCTTTTTATTTCGATTTGAATAGATTTGAGTGAGAGTTCAATGTATGCCGAAGAAAGGTAGTATTTTCTTTCCTTTTGTTGGAATATACACACATCCACATACAAACAAAATTCCGCTAAGCACATTCCTCTGAGTCTTTACCAACTAGCAAGCAACATAAAGGCAACCAAACACACCGTGCTCACTTTCCACTCACACCCCCTCCCCACCCCCCCCCCCCCCCCCCCCCCCCCCCCCCCCCCCCCGACTTTCTCTCCACTTATGAATTCCTTAAAACTTAAACGAATAAACAAAAAATAAAAAAAAATTTTTATTGTTTTTATATTTTTTTACAATATATAATAATAATAATGTTTATCTCCGTGAGGTACCATGTGATTAGCGTTTATATAACGCATAATATATAGAATTATGTTCACTGCAATGATCCTTCAAATATAAAATTAAACAGACTTAATCATTTGCCCAGCTGGTGTACACAACCAGCATCCGAAATCCCCGTACCAACTTGACTTCATCATGAGTTCTTTAACAATAAAAGAAATTAATTAAGTGCTCTTAAGCCCGCTAACCAATATGACAACCGCTACAACCACAAGAGCCGCGCCCCGACCGACCCACCCAACCAACCAGCTATGTTGCCGATCGGCCTACGGGTCCCAGCCGCGTACAGCCATCTGCCAGACAAGCAGCGGCCACCAGGCTAACACCACACCACAAGATATTTGAATAACCATAATAAATTACCTACACATCCTGAACAACTCCTCTCATGCACGTATTAAATCCAGGTATCTTATGATTTTGATTATCAATTTTCAAATCAATACTTCAATTTGATTCCAATTAGTTTAACATTTAGCAGATTCAATGTACAGTTGCTATGTAATTTTCAAGACTGAATCTTCCTCTTTATATTTATTTTAGAAATCCTGTTATTGACGCTTACATTATTTTGTTTATATTACACTAAAAATGGTAGTGTTTGGCTTAGCAGTATTAATAAGATCGAACGTAGTATCAGTTCTGGAAATGTCATCTGCACCAAAATTATTGTTTTTTCAGAGTCAGAGACAGGTATATTCGCTATTAAAACACTTCCTTTTATTAAATCTTTGCAATGATTTCCAAGAACTCAACAAATTGACGTGTATGCATCTCAAACCATAAATGTTCAATGCTGTCTTTTTCCTCCTTTTCACAGCAACTAAGTTATAACTTTCAACTATTCGCCCATTTCTTTCAGAGCTACATTAGTTGCAATATTCGAATGCACTATTCTCATATGCATGCAATTTAGCTTAACATCCTTAATTTTTGATGAATTTTTCTAAAGCATTTCTTCCAAGGTTATCTGTCCATTCAGCGTCTTGGTTTGTCCGTTTTGCACAACAGTTTATATGGTTCCCATTATCTTTTACTCTCACCTACTGTAATATTTTTGGAACCTTTACTACAGAATAAATTTTCTTTAGTGCTGTGTTGGACTTCTTCTTTCAATGTTACTTTAATCTCAATCCTCAAATCCATGTCTCTAATGTATCATTAAATTCAGCATAATATACAATCCACCATAAGATAGGAAATCTATTTCAATATATACTTATGTTCTGAATTCCCCCATGGGATAGTGATCTCCCATTTTGCAATTGAACTAAATCAGATACGGTTAAATACCATTTCTGATGTACCAGTTTTTTGTGTTTTTAATTAGTTTAATTCCTACTTTAAAAAGTTCATATGAAAATGATTGTTTCAAGCAAGAAGATCTCTAGCATTTTCGGGTTTAATTTTAATAATAACCTGCTTATTACGACATAAATACATGTTTCCAGAAAATAATTTTCTTGAGTTGGTGAACTGCAGCAGATGGATATTTGAGAGTATCTTCTCAATGTTCTCAATAATTGGGTATGGAAAAAATCAACATGTCCTCGCATCTGTGTGTTGTTTGTCTCAGCCTTTTTATCCATGTTTAATTTTTAATGCAGTGATGAGAGCATTTATTACAGTAGATTCATCCACCCATCCTGTACATCTTTAATAAACTGTTTTTTCGACTAATCCAGATCTTGTTTTTTATCCATACAAACCAGTAAACACATAAGACTTGTAATACTTATAAACAAATGTGTCAGTGGAAATTGGAAGCATCACCCATAGGTAAGTTAGTTTGGACAGAATTAATGAATTTTAAACTGAATTCATCCGAAAAGGGTAAATGATTCTCTTAGCCAAATTTAAATAGTGGCCTACACTTCTATCATTCCCAATCCTTGTAGTTTCTTTTTTCCATGTGTGTAAGTCCTAGTAAACCAAATTCCTTATATTTTGGAATTTCATTTGGATCCCAGATCATCTTTAAATGCTCGCAGAATATCTTATTTTCACTATCTTTTGACTTCCAAGCCAAATTAACCATTGTGTATTCTCTTTGTATAAGAATAAACCTGATGTTTTCCCAAACCTGTCTCGAGAATCTCGATAGATTTTCAAAATGATTTTCTATATTCCCTGTGTTCATCAGTTGATGTACGTCCGCAAATGTGGCGTGATATCTTGGGTGCATCTCTTTTCTCCACCGATTTGTATACCTACAATACTATTTTCTTCATTGATCATTACAGATAATATTTCTGCACATAATACGAAGATAACGTAAACTGGATCTCCTTGCCTACAACCCTTCAAATTGAAAGCCATATATGAGATTAGGGCGCCATTTACGATTACTGAAGACTAATGTTTATGTAAGAATACTTCTATCCTTTACAAAAATCTTTACCTAAACCCTACCAGCCTCTAGCACTATTGTGCATAAAACCCCAATCAAATGATCCGGAACGCCTTTTCAAAGTCTAAATAAATTAGCATCCCTGGGAATATTTTAATTTTAATCGTGTATTAGTCATAAATTTTAACCTAAAGTTTCTACCTATGTATCTATTTTGGGACAAATCCTGTCTGGTCTTCACTAATCATGATGGAAGACCTATTTAATCAGTAGCAAATACAATGGAGCAATTTTGGGTATATAATTTTAAAAGTGAAATAGGTCCTGCCAGTTTTTTTACATATGCTTTTGCTATTTTCCTTCTTTGATATACAGATTTAATACCGTTCTTTCTGGGTGTTTTTGATAGTTCGCCTTCACTGAAACTTTCATTTAGGGAGCTCCGAGTTTACAAACCACTCCGATTTGTTTTCCACAACATTTTGAAAAACTCAGCTCCAAACCATCCGAATCCAGGGCTTTTTCCGTTCATCAAATTTTTACAATGCAATCCCTGCTTCTTCTATTGTTACTTTCTCACCTTGTAAATGATTAGACAGTTCTTCTGTTAGTTTCGTATCCTAATTCACCAAATCTTCAATATTGCATTTTCACAGTGATCTTTTTCGGTATAGATCCTCAAAAAAATGTTTTAAACTGTAGACTTTTATGTCTTCAGTTGTCCTAGAGTATTAACCCGGACCATCCAGTAGTTTTATCAATTTGTTTGCTAATAAAATTAACGCTTATTTCTAAACTGCAAGAATATTACAACCTATTTACCCCAACACAACCCATCTTGCTTTTGAGCTTAGTATACACCATTCATTAACCTTTCTCTCAGTGATTCACATTCGTCTAATACTCTCTTCCTTCAATTTTCTTCAAATCCACCTCTGATTTAAGTTCTTTGACATCTCAATATCTTTAAATAGTTTGCATAGGCTGGTATTTCTTTACAATTGAGTATTCTCTTTTTTTAATTGTGGACATACTGATTGTTTTTTTCTCTTATCATCATAAGTAAGAAGTCAAGAAAAGACTCCCGATCAGACACTGTTTAGTTTTTAGGGATCTGAGCAGTTTTGAAGGACTGTTTTCATCTTGGCTATTGTTTAGGTCATTAATATAATTCCCTCATCTTTATCAGTGTATTCCGCTCGTTTAAATCTTTTATTAATTATTTTATTTCTCTCCATAATCTTTAACTTTTAGAAGAGATGTATTAAATTTTACCAAAGAGTTTTTGTGTTTATCTTCTTTTCCGAATTGGAATCATTAGTGTAATCATGAATGGTCAGATCTATAGCCCTGGTAAAATGTCCGCATCGTTCAAAATACCCAAATTACATATTCTGACAGAAGGAAGAAGTCTAGCCTACCTGGTTTGCAAGGTGGTAGGTCTAACGCCATTGTGTAACTCCTACAACCGGGTTGATTTGCCCCACTCCATATATTCTGCTAATGACAAATCTTTATCCAATCCTCAACTACATTATTAGCTTATGGGTTATTTATTGTTATAATTAATAACAATCAATGTCCTAGTTCTAGTACCATATTGAAAATCCCCACCACAATAACTTTGTTATTGTTGTACGTTTTTGGATCTTATTTGTGAGTTTCCTACATATGAAAGCGGTCGTCCTTTGTTTGGTCCAAAAACACTTACTCTAGCAACAGTTCCTTTTCATTCGTTGTAAAGGATAAGTATGATAACGTTACCACTGCATTTCCGTTTCCCCCTCCTATTTTAATTTTGAATTCCAAAATTATTGTTAATTAGTATTGCTAACTCCTCGAGCCAATTGGATCTGTAATGAGGAGAAAAAGCAGTCATACCCTCCCATTCCCCGCATAAAGTACACTTTTCCGTATCTTTTTCAAAATTGAAATCTGTAGGCAATATATAGAGTATTGTTTTATTCTTAAAGATAAAAAAAATATCTCTTCATTTCTGATAGATCCCTAGACCCATGACAGTTTAATGATGAAATTTGATCCCATTTTGCCTTGATACCTACTGAAACCATGTGTTTTTCCAGAATCAAAAACATTACAAAAAAGACCATCAAGTGCAAAAAGGAATATACTTTACAACAGCATGCATTTGAACCAATCATCGTAATCAGGCTTGCGTAATTACCCAATGGTGAATTAGGTACGTCCATTTGGCTATGAGATAATACCTCGCTACTTTGTACCAAGAACAACATTCTTTGCGAGATGTCAATATAGCTAATGTGATTACCGACACGGCTGTATAACGTATAACAAGAAACGAAAACGAGGAGAAATCTTAAATAAACCAATGATAACAAATAAGAATTATAATGTTAAAAGTGTACTCAGTCGTATCCACTTGAAGTCGAGCACTTGAACGCCCGTTTGTTAGCCATTCAAGCTTGAAAAATTTCCACATTCCAAATATATACATATGATCTATAATTGCTGTGTCCAAAACGGACCTAAAAAAATCAACAACAAAAACATAACACACACACACACACACACACACACACACACACACACACACACACCACACACACACACACACCACACAAACCAGAAAAAAAAAAAAACAACCCCGCCCGCAAACCGCAAGCATAAAAAAGTAAACAGCATACAAAAAGCAACATTAGATTTATCGAACTGAATCCCTTCCATTTTCTCAGAAAGAACATCATCAAATCATCAAACCTCATCAGATTCATGCCGCAATCGCCCCCGCCGCCCCCCCCCCCCCCCCCCTCTCATTCCCACCCGCGTCGTCCGCACCCCCCCCCCCCCCCCCTCGCACCCACCACCACGCCGCCCACCGACCCTCCACCACCTCTTCTCTAAACACTCACAAACTGGCGCAAAAAATCTGCCAGGCGAAAAATGACCGCCTGTTTTGTTAGGTCCGAATATACGAAATACATCACTCCGTTAGAGAATCAGCGCTAGAATAACGCAAACGTACTGCCCATGATAATCATGTTAGTAGCGAAAAACAGGCAATAGTACAGCAGCAGCAACAGTAGCAGTAGTAGCGACAGCAGCAGCAGAGCAGCCGTAGCAGTAATTGTAGTAGTGGTGGTAGATATCACAGAAGAAGCAGCATCATCAGTATCAGCGCACCAGCAGTAGTTGCATAGGACAGCAGCTGTAGCAGTAGCAAGCAGTACCCACTGGTATAAAAGTTTTATGATCACGATAAAAGTAACGATTGATCATAAATAAATAAGAGAGAGAGAGAGAGATATAGATAGAGAGATAGAGGCGGGGAGGCAGAGGGCAGCGACGACAGGGAGGGAAAGGAAAGATGACAAGAAACACCCGGAAAGTAATAAGGGCCTGTCACCGTCACCCACCCCCCACTACGGGGCTTCTTGTTTTCTCTTCCCCGACGGAGTGGGGGTGGGGGGTGGAGGGGGGGGGGGGTGGGGGGGGGGGGGCTCACGGATGGGAAAAAGGGTGGCCACTCTTCCCTTACTATCTCAAGCTCAACCCCAAATTAACAAAGTGGAACACTCACAA
>JAFLJL010018589.1:0-10000 GCA_018398815.1 Conus ventricosus | reverse complement strand
AGGTAGTTTACCAGTTAAGTAAGGAATATACTATTTGAATCTGTTAGCTGTTGTCATTGTGTTATTTTTTTTCATTTTCGCGAGCGCGTGCGGTGTGTGCGTGCGTGCGTGCGTGCGTGCGTGCGTGTGTGTCTGTGTGTGTCTGTCTACGCGTGCATGGATGCGTGCGCGCGTGCGTGGGTGCGTGCGTGCATGCGTGTCTATCTGCTCGTGTTTATTCTTGGAGTGAATGGCGCCATTGAGCGCGCTAATCGGATCGTGTGACATGGCCATTACAGAGTTCTCCCCCTGCGCCAGCAGACACTGGCTGTCCTCGCCGCTTCCACCGACCCACGTTGCCCGCCATGGCTGCAAATTGGAAGTGTCGCCACCAGGCGCCCAGCTGGAGCTGAAAGTCCGTTCCACGGCCACTCCCAGAGGACTGCCTCCCATAGTGTCACCATCAACGACTCAGTTTTGACGTTCTCTTGACGTCAGTGGGCCCGGTGCTTAAATGGACAAGATGACCGACTAGGTAACAACAGGCAAAAGGTTCGAGAGACCCGCGCGGAGTACAATTTTCTTCCATCGCTTTCCCTCTGTGTTAGACCTAAATGGAGGCGTCAGCAAAAGGGAGGAGAAAGGATGAGATGGGGGGGGGGGGGGGGGGGGTTGGAACGCTAGTACACACCTGTAAAGAGACATAAGCAAGCCACTATGTTCTCCTATCGATCTAAGTTGTCGAAGGGTTGCGCCCTTTGCAAGCTGAACCGTCCAATTTCGGACGCGAGCTCAGTTTGTTTGGTATTAATCAATCTAGTTTCCAATAAGACACAACTTTAAACGACAAAATTTGAAGGCAACATGCTGGTGTTTACGGTCGTGTTCAAATATTTCAAGTTGCATTTAAGGCAAAGGCAATGGCGGACATTGAAAACGTGGTGAATTGTTGGAGCTCGCAGACTAAAAAGGACGGGGGGGGGGGGGGGGGGGGGACAGACATACTAAGTAGTTCTTGTTCTTGGCAGCTCATACACTTGCCAGTAAATGTTGATTATTTTGCATCATAGTAAAATCCCCTTTATCATAACACTACCAGGCAGTCGCTTCCCGCTCGTGTTGGAGTTCGGGGACGTTCACACGCATGAATCATACATTCCACTGCTGCTATGGTCAAAACTCAAACTTCCACTGTTGTCGTCAAAAAGACCTACCAGCATTCTAGGACTCTGTCTTAAATAGACACGGAAACACCTGCGGAGAAGTACCTGAAAATAAGACAGCACTATCGACAGTAGTAGTAGTAGTAGGAGTAGGAGCAGTAGTAGCCGTTCATGCTTATGTTTCTTTATCCACTTAGGGGGGGGGGGGGGGGGTTTTCGAGTGAGGGAACGAAAAAGAAATCTTAAATGAGGGAAGGAATGGTAGACAATTAATAACAAACAAGTGGGGTGACTATTGCTCCCATTAAGAAATAATGACACTATCATAAATCCCAAAAGAATGCTCCTTACGACACCAAATCTCCGAGCAGAAATGCCAACACAGTGCACACAGAACAAACAAGGAGACATCAACCGAGGTAACGAAACACGCGATCCTGCATGCAGTATGAACTTAGCACAGTAACAGAACCCCGCACAATGAAGAAGTCATTCTCTAACAGATTTCTAAAAAAGAAAAAAAAAACTTATTGAGGGGAGACAAAATTGTACGGGCGACATTAAGAACGTACTACCACACTGAGGAAAGGCACACAGGCTGCACACCAAAAATTAATGCGCCAAGAACATGCTTTAAGGAGTCGAGTATTTATAGACTGTAGCTTTTAATTGTTTTGAGAATTTTTATTGTGTCTGAAAGTTGATTCTCTTCACTTTTTTTTTTTTTCATATGGGCATCAAGGTACAAGCCAGGTAGTTCAAGCAGACAGATTAAAACCAAACAATGGGATTATTCGGGGAGCTTGAGGATGGTACAAAGATAGGGTGACGGGTGAGTGCGATGGCATGAAATATGTGTCAACCAACGGGAAGGTCATGTATTTGAAGATGTGTGTGTGTGTGTGTGTGATTTCTCGGTGAAGATCCCCCAAACCAAGGGAAATAACTGGTGGGGAGTTGCTCTTTTGATCAATTATCAGTCTAACATTAAATGCTGGTTGGCCTCCAGTCTATGGTAGGCCTCAAAACGATTAAAATGGATTATATACTGTTTTAGAGCAAAACCTAATTGTGGCGTGTGCCAGAGGGGGGCGGCGGCCCGAATTTGACTTTCATGTCAAGATCATTTTTGGACACATTGTGATTTATATTACTACCAAGACCAAACACTAACTGGAATGAAAAGAATTCACCAACAGGCCAACACGATGTATCGTTATATCATGCTTTATCGTGCTGTCCATCAAGGCATGAGATTGGGCGAGTGGTTGGGTGGTTGGTCAGTTGTTTGACAATAGTCAATCAGCCAGTTATATTCGGTCAGTTTGTCAGTTTGAAACCTAGTTACTAGCAAGCTGTGCTGTCCTGAAGTAATTTTCAAACGAATATAATTGTTTTCTCTCTCTCTCTCTCTCTCTCTCTTCTCTCTCTATGAATAAATTGTTTTCTCTCTCTCTCTCTCTCTCTCTCTCTCTCTCTCTCTCTCTCTTTATCTCTCTCTCTCTCTCTCTCTCGTTTTAAATAAATAATTTCGTTTAATAACTGACAGACGGTGGATAGGATACATAGGAAATTTAAGGAAGAAGTTTACCACTTGTGGACACACATACGGCAAGGACTTGAGAGTGAGAGAGAGAGAGAGAGAGAGAGAGAGAGAGAGAGAGAGAGAGAGAGAGAGAGGAGGAGAGAGAAAACGCGGTAGGAGGGGTGTGTGATGGGGGAGGTGGGCGGGATGGGGGAGGGGGGAGGAAAGACGGAAACGAAAAAGATGAAAAGGTCCATGCCCAGCATCTGTACCATGAGCCAAAAAAAAGAGGGGGGGGGGGGGGGGGGGTAGTCAAGGAAGATTACTCAGCTGGTCTGATACAAAATACATGAGGGGTGGCGGTCAGGGATCGATCAATTCAGTCAATAAAGACTATCGCAACTTTCGAAGCGATGGTGATAACAAATAAAAAAATGAAAAAGGCCACAGGTACATCGACAATAAGGATATATTTAACATAAAAGATCGATGTAATGTATAACTGCCCATAGCATACAACCTTCTGTCATTAGTATCTTGTAAATCTGTACCTGAAAGTACCTTCAATGTTTAACTTTTTTGTAGTTTGTTAATTAAAGTCCTTGAGGAAGTAACCGTTGAATGTGTCCAAATTGATGAGATTGCGCAAAGTCATTGATTACACGTAGATGAAATACTGACTTGCTTTATACGCTGGGTATTATCCATGAATAGTTCCAACACCACTAGTTGTACAACTAGTTTGGTTGGTTGGTTGGTTGGCCGATTCTTATTGTTGTTGTTGTGTTTATACTTCATGGCAATGATACTTTGACGTAGTTATTACCTCTATACCCTCAAAGTGGAATGAAAGCAAATTACCATTCTTCGTTGTTCCTTGCGAATGCTTTGTATCAATAAACAGTAAACTCTTTGATAACAATAATCTTCGTGTGTAGATTACATAAGTAATATGAGAATAAATAATGAAGCCTCTTTTCTCAATATTTGTATGGGACAACAAAATTCAAGTGGACTTCATCATCACGTGCGCAATGGAAAAATATGACCACGTTCACTGTTTAGTTTGCTTCAGTAACGATGAATGAATATATCTTGAACTTAAAATCTACATCCTGTTCTGATATATTTAATATATTTTAAATTTCTATCAATTCTGAGAGACGGGTAAATGACTATGAGAAGACTAGGGGTGAGGGTGGGGGGGGGGGGGTGTTACCTATTTGGATTTTAGAAAATGTATATTTCACCAGTTTTCTCACGATCTGTTTCTTTTTCTTTTCCTTTGGATCTCTCAGCTTCTGTGTCTGTCTGTCACTATCTCTGTCTGTCTGCATGTCTGCCTGTCTATCTGTCTGACTCTCTCTCTCTCTCTCTCTCTCTCTCTCTCTCTCTCTCTCTCTCTCTCTCTCTCTCTCTCTCAGCATGCCAGGAATTGGCCAGTAAAGACGGCTTTAAATCCGACAGCATCGCAGACATCATCAGAAGCTTACACCCTTAAAACCGTCTTCTCTATTAAGGCAATAATTTCAAAGAACGCAACGACCTTCCCTTCATCTGCCGCAGGGAGCCGATAAACAGCTTGACATTGGTCATCTTTTTTCACCTGAATGTCCCTTCATTAAAGCTGCCTTAATTAAAATTGGTGGGGAAAATACAAACATTTGCCTTGTTTCCTCACAGCGAATTTCAAAGTCGATGACAGTCAGAATGAAGGTATGTTTCCTTTTTCCCATCCCATAGCCACACTCCTTACCCTTCCACCTTCCCTTTTTCTCCGCCCCCTTCCCTCCAGCCTTCGTGTTGTCTCCCAATGCGTTCGGAAAGAAAATCGCCAGAATAATACCCTAGCTTCCCCAACCCACCCACTCACCCATCGGCCTGAACATCAGAAAGCCTTTTAATCTTTCAGATGAAGAGACCACGGATAGCTGTAGAACAACTGGGAACACCCTCGACCTAGAATTTCTCACAGCACAGTCAAGGCATGCGGGGATAATTTTCTTTCGACTCGTGTTCTGTGTCACGGTTCCTAGTCCACAGCCATCTCTGGCTTGTCCCGCCACAGACCCAGCGGGCCACAGAAAGCAATGTCAAGTCGTCATGAGGCAACCCACCACAGAGACACCGCACTTCTGCTGTTCCGTGGCGCTGTTCTGATTCACATATCCAGGACACCCTCTACTAAGCCCCCCTGCTGACCACAGTAATTGCTCAGTCGTGGAGTCAGCATGAGTGTGCGTCCCCCTCCGGATGGTGCCACCGCGTCCGTCCAGTGACAGTCCCTTGACCTTGTCGATACCGGCGACCTTGACATGAACTCCCGAGGGCATAGATGATGTGGAAATAAAAAGTGTAATGTGACCACGAGTGCATGAATGAATGAACGGCGACAGGAGTTAAAAGACTTTTTTTTTAAATGCTGATCTATGAGGTAGAGGATAATGAAAATGACGCAAATAGGTTCCACTCCGGTCTGAGACTGCATGACAGAGCTGGACACGACGCCTGCTTTTATCAGGTGTCCCGGCGTCAAGGCCTGGGAAACACGGGCACCTGCAGTGCCGGTCAAAAAATTTGAGCAATACTCTCTAGACGCATCCGGTGAGTGGAAGAAACTCGGCGGTGTGATCCCGGTGTTCCCGGCTGAGCCCACGGCAAATTCAGCTCTGGGTACAGAAGACGGTCGGGGCCGAACAATCCCAGAAATGAATATCTCTGATGGAATTAGAATCCACGACTTTCTTGCCGGAGATTCTCTTACGCTAAGTTCTGTGCCACGGCGGCTGGGTAAGTGGAGATTACCCTGTGTTCGGGAAAGTCAGATTTAGAATCTTACAGCAAGCAAACGTTTCACAGGCTCCCGTTAGAGTTCAGACCATTACTGCAAAGTTTGCTTGCCTCTGGAAAAAAAAAAACAAAAACGGGAGCACACAGTTGAATCATCATTGCTGTGGGAACTCCACGACCTGCCGTGAAGGTTCGACGCTAAACGGATAGAGGATCATGGGATAGTTCTCGCAGATCGCCATTTGGATAAATTACTCCGCCATTATCTGTCCGCCATCCAGCGCGTGGCGTTTCTTCGGTTCACTCGTATCTCCGTCGTAGGGTACGGGCAAGGTCTAGCGTAGCGAGCTGAAAAACATCTGCGGTTAGGACACAACAGGCACGAGGAGGCGTTCAGTGTACATACGTACGGCAGAGGTCAGGGCGATATCGCGTGATCTTGACACTCTAAGGTTGAGCTGTTATGCCCGATTCTGTACAAGGTCAGGAAATCGCTGTACTGGCGTTTGTGTGACAACCGATCTGTTTTAAGCAAGGGGGATTACGCCTTGGCTTAAGCGGGGGATGTGTGCAGGACTAATTGACATTAGGCCGAACACCAAGGCTACATCAAAATGTTGTTATGCTCTGCATTGTTTTGTTTGGGATTGTCTTCAGTCGTGACAAGCTCCAGCATAACATTATCAGTCTCCCAATCCCCGAAGTCGGGTGTGGCTGCCCATGTGCGGCGGAACTCCAAAAACGTCACACACGTTTTGTTCTCTCCCAGCTGATGCATTTGTGCCATAAGTGTTCAATGCTTCGGCTGTTCGGATGATCCTGGAGTCTTTTAGCCATGGTACGACAACAACTCAACAACAACAACAAGGCGATTCTGTTATCGCCTGAGCGTTCGCGCAAGGCGCCCCATTCGTTGTGACACGTTGAAATGTCAAAAGATGGGCACGTAAAGTAATGGATTGTATCGTGGTGGTGAGGTGGTGGTGGTGGTGGAGGTGGTGGTGGTGGTGGTGGTTTGTTTGTTTGTTCTGCTTTTTTTGGTTCTGCTTTGTTTTGTTTGGTGCGCCGACACAAGCCCACACACGCTCGCGCGCGCACGCCCACACACGCTCGCGCGCGCGCGCGCGCACACACACACACACACACACACACACACACACACACACATTTAAAATGGATTAATGTTGTTTTCAAAGCGCCAGAAACCGGAGAAAGAAAGCTTTTTGCAGACTGAATGTTTTTATGGCTCCGTCGCCCCCTCTTCTTCCTTGTCCCCCCCCCCCCCCCCCCCCCCCCCACCCCCCCCCCCCCTCCCTCCTAAGCTTCTCCAATCCTCCTTCTATTTTCCCTACCCATCGCCCTTCCTCCGCCACCATCTACAGTGCTAAACATGAATGGATGGAGGAAAAAAAACGACTGAAACTTATTAATGTGTGTCTGTATAATCCATTTATAATGCACATATTTTTCATGGGTGGCACTATACTATCTCTGTTTCTGTCTCTGTCTGTCTGTCTGTCTCTGTCCTCTGTCTCTGTCTCTCTCTCTCTCTCTCTCTCTCTCTCTCTCTACACACACACCACACACACACACACACGCGCGGCGCGCGCGCGCGCACCATCCACTTAGATAGATAAATAGATAAGCAGATAGACAGATATATAGTTAGGTAGGTAGGTAGGTAGATAGATAGATAGATAAAAGGTAGATAGATAGACAGACAGACAGGCAGACAGACGGGGAATATACTATATTATCGTCAAATATTTCGGCTTACGCTTTCTTCAATGACATCTTTCCCAGTGAGCCAAGACGGCCAACGCATTCAGTGACGCACAAAACACATATTCACATAATGATGATATGATGTGCGTGTTTGGAGAGGCAGGTGCGAGTGGAAGAGGGGGAAGAGGGAGGAGGGACGCGGCGGGGGTGGGGGTGGGGGTGGGGGTGGGGGGAGGGGTGAACAGCCCGAGAGGACGCGAGAAGACAGAGATGGGTCTGTCCACACAAGCCAAGCGGTCGGACCTGGTGGTCTGTAACATCTCTTATCTGTAGCGATGCCAGATGCGGTCATATAATCGATCTTTGCTTTGGCACAGGGGCACTGAGCCCATAACCCGCCCTCCTCCCCCCCTCCCCCATCCCCCCCCCCCCCCCCCCCCGCCCTATCCCCATCCTACTACTAACTCCTCTCTCCCCATCCCCACCCCCACTCCCCTAGACTCCGCCTCAAAGAGGTCAATGCCTCGCCCCCTTCTGTCCCGTAATCCTTCTCCCCTCCACACCCCCCCCCCCCCTCGCCATCATACCTCCTTCATACACCTCTACCTCCATCTTTTCGGTTACAATACGTTACCGCAAATGCTCTCTACCGCGAGAATACATTACCGTAAAGTCGTATATTACGATACCGCAAAAAGCTTGCTACTTTACCGCAATAGATTTTGTTGATTTCTGTAGCCTTTTAGCACAGGTACCACTGTCCTATGATTCACCAGCTACTTGATTCAAGAACAATTAGAACTGCATGGCAGCGAGACACTCTGAGTTGTAATAACGAGTGATATATGAATACTGTTCATGGAAATACATCGTCGCTGTGATGTTTATTCACTACCGCAGTTCAGAGTTTATCTGCGTTCATCACCCTTCACTCTTGTGGTCAAATACAGGCAGCCTATCAGCATGGAGCCATTACTCAGTCAAACTAAGTGTGGAGGCTGGCACTAAGGTACCAGCCGTCCGAATGTGATGCGCTCTCCAGCAGATG
This sequence comes from Conus ventricosus, assembly GCA_018398815.1. Classification (NCBI taxonomy): domain Eukaryota; kingdom Metazoa; phylum Mollusca; class Gastropoda; order Neogastropoda; family Conidae; genus Conus; species Conus ventricosus. The sequence goes on along the minus strand of JAFLJL010018589.1, from coordinate 1,770 downwards.
TGATGACTGAACTGTGATTGATATTTAATGCAAAGTTTAATGTTAATGTATAATCTAAATTCAGAGACCCAGTAGTAGATGCTCTGAAACTTGGATTTTGAATGCAGGGTTTTTTAAGGTACTTTTTTTTAAATGCCCCCTTCAGAGACAAAGTTTTATTTTTTTATATACTGTGGGTACTGTCAAAAGTACCTTGTTGAACAGATTTGCGGAACCGTAATCCTGCAGGGATATGCGGTTTTGTAGCATCGGTTTTGCGGCGAGAAATGATATACCACTTTTCGCTATAATGTGGCTTTTTTGCGGTAAGTGGTGTACCATTCTTATCTTGGACAGTCAGTGCTCTTTCTATTTGTTGTGCGTGTGTGTGTGTGTGTGTGTGTGTGTGTGTGTGTGTGTGTGTTGTGTGTGGTGTGTGTGTGTCTGTCTGTTGTCTTGTATGTCTGTCTGTCTGTCTGTCTCTCTCTCTCTCTCTCTCTCTCTCTCTTGAGTGTTATGTGTCGTGGCGTGCGCGAGCTGACACACGCGCGGCCGTGTGCCGTGTGTGTGTGTGTTGTGTGATGTGTGTGTGCTGTGGAGTGTGTGTGTGTGTGTGTGTTGATTCTTAACATTTTGTACTGTGTATCAACACTAACTAAATGCTTCTTTCAAAAGTTTCAGTGATGAAACTATTTGGCAGCGTCCGTAGCAACCTACTTCTGCACAGCGTGCGCGCGCGCGCGCACACACACCACACACACACACACACCACACCACACACGCGCGCGTGCGCGCGCGCGGACGGATGATAAAACTTTACAGATCCGGCGCAGCTGAAAGTAAAATTCGTCCATCAGCTATGGTGACCGTTAAAGAAAAACAATAACATTTTCGCAAATACACACAACCACTCTTTAGGAACACACAGATACAGTTGTTTAAAACAATGAAGAGACTCCGTGGTGCATTCCATGTGAAGAGTCCTCCCAATCCAACATACTCACAGAGAGTTCAGATTAAACAATGCCATGGGGCCATTACTACAGAAGTACTCCAAGGAAGACCCTGTTCAAACCACGTCCTTCAGATTGTTCTTTGAGCTATCTCTAAAAAAAGCTACAAACATTTTTTCATCTCGCTCAGATCCCCAGCCTATAGGTGTTTGGGAGAATGTTTGCAATAAACTGGATTCATGCAGGCCTTTTTATTTCAAAACGACGTACCATGGAGCCACGATTGCTGCACAAGTGCAGCCTTCATATTGAACCTTCCCCCTCCACCCCCTCCACCGCTCCCCCCTTCTCCCTCACCGTTCCTCCCACCCCCCTCCCCCCGACCCTCTACGGTCGACTGGGCTGTAAACAACATGGAATTGAAATTGAAAAAAAAAAGCACATCCCCTCTGTATACTACCAAATTCTCCCTCTGTATATTGACGGCACACCGTCGTGCGTAACCTTTTGGCCGGACATTCCACAAACTTCGGAGACATTCCAACGCTTCAAACCCGAAATAGACTGCTGGCAATCTTTTTTGGAACAGGATGATTTTCATTATCTTTTTATTCTTTTAATATCTATATTAATATATATATATATATATATATATATATAATATATATATATATATATCTTATTCATATCTTATATATTGTTTTCCCCACTTACTTAATAGTTCCGCATCATATATATATATATATATATATATATCTCTATATATATATATATATATATAATATATATATACGTTACTATCTACACACACAACACACACAACCAACGTGTTTTATGG
>JAFLJL010018588.1:56068-66798 GCA_018398815.1 Conus ventricosus | reverse complement strand
AACCAGCGCGTGCACCAACCGTCCAGGCTCCGGGTGAGCCCCCGGGAGGGGGGGGGGGGGGGGGGGGGGAAGGTAGCTGGAGGAGAGAAGAAAGGGAGGGAAGGAAGGGCACTGGAACCCCGCCGTCAGTACAATCTGACCCATGCTGTTAAATCCTAACAGCCACTCGCATGATGGGCGAGGGGAGGTCTACTAAATACACCAACAGCACCAGCTCAACACAGACCTGAGCATAACACAGTAAACCAATCAAATCAGGAATGTTCGTTAAAGTCTTCTCACACGAAGCAGGTAAAAGACTGCATTAAATCAACAGGCTATAAAACAAATATACTCAGAGGCAAAAAAAACGCGAAAAAATAGAGACAGTGCACGATTGTTCACATTGTGAACAGGACGTAAGCAATGTCGTTGGCACGTGCAACATTAGCAGTACGTGGTGTCTTGGCCGGTTGTAACCTCATAACAGTGGGTGAATGTTGCCGGGTCAGCGTTTTTGGCACGAGGAGTGCATTTGCCATGTGGACTACCTACGCCACGTGCATCAATGTGAATTGCAACTCAATGTGGCCCCCATTGTGGGGCTATAAATTTCCAAACCCCCAAAAGTTCAAATCATCCCTTCCAGAGGCGCCAACATAATGCCGAGACTTTCTCGTCAAGATCGTTGCATAGCAATGGGGCAACTGCAGGCCGGGGTTCCAATGAGGCAGGTCGCTATCGCATTCGGAGTCCACATTTCCACCGTCTATCGCCTTCTGGACCGCTTTCAAGCAAGAAACACCACTGATGACAGACCGAGGAGCGGCAGACCGAAGGTCACCACAGCAGCCCAAGACCGCCATCTTCTTCGTCAGCATCGACGGGAGCCTTACCAAACCGCTGCCAACACAGCCAGGAACACCGTCGGCAACCATGGCAGGCCAATCAGCAACAGGACTGTGCGTCGCCGACTGAACACAGTTGGTCTCCAATGCAGGCGTCCAGCCCGGCGACCTATCCTGACACTCCAGCATCGCCAGAACCGTCTGCAGTGGGCACAGATCCACGTGCATTGGCGCCATCGGGACTGGGGCCGAGTCCTCTTCAGTGATGAAAGCCGGTTCTGCGTCGACCCAGGCGATGGCCGCATCCGGATCTGGAGAAGAGCGGGGGAACGCTTCACGGATGCCAACATCACCGAAAGGGACCCATGGGGTGGTGAAAGCATCATGATCTGGGGGGCTATCGGCATAAATCGCCGTATTGGGCCAGTCATCTTCCAGAATGTGGGTCCAGGACGTGGTAACGGGGTCACTGCTGTTCATTACATCGACCAAGTTCTGAGGCCCCACATCCTGCCGCATTTCCAGCAGCATCCACAGAACCTGTTTCAGCAGGACAACGCAAGGCCGCACACTGCCCGTGCTACGCAGAACTTCCTGAGGCAGAACAACATCAATCTGCTGCCTCACCCAGCCCGTTCTCCAGACCTTAACCCAATAGAGCATTTCTGGGATGCCCTTCAGAGGCAGTTGAACCAGCTCAACCCCAGACCCCAGACAGCAGCTCAGCTTGCTGTCGCTGTGGGCCAGGTGTGGTGGCAAGTCCCCCAGAGGCAGACCAACACTCTGGTGCGCTCGATGTACCGCAGGTGCACAGCTGTGATCAATGCTCGAGGTGGTCACACCAGATACTGACATTTCTGCTGTTAACACAGGGTCAAGGTCAAGTTCATGTGACCTTATTTTCTGCCAGAATGAACTTTGAAAGGACACTTTTGCGGTGTTCGATTGCTTTTTCTCACTTTCTATTACCAGTTCAAAGGAATCGGTAGCCAAATTACATCAACATTTCAATACAGTTTGTTTTCGCGTTTTTTATGCCTCTGAGTATATGAATTATCTTCACCCTTCTCTCACTCACGTTTAACAATTTCCTTTCTTAGGAAATAAACCAACACAGCGACCATCGCTTTATAACTGCCACCACATTTGCAAATAATAATTCAATGGCATAATTGTCACATTTTATAGCCACATTTCAAAATAACACAAATCTCCAACCACGCATCCGAACGACAAATCATGCGTACGCACGCTCGCGAACATAAAACTCGTTCTCCTTGCACACACAAACAGACGGTGGCCGAAGGATAAGAGTCTGGCGAATGTGACAAGGGCGGACGAGCGAGACCAAGCAAGTACCAACCCTGAATCACCAGGTTCTCTCCCATCCCCACCGACTACCGCATCACCAGATGCATAAACAGGAGAAAGAATTTTGGATATAATTTAGAATGGCCAGGTTAAAGATTGAATTAACCAGAAAAAAGGTCTCAAACAATATTTCTTTTACAATTTTGAAAACAAAAGAAAATTGCGCAAAAGAGAAGAATAAGCCGGCTAACAACAACAAACCAAAACAAACAAACCACGAAACTGATGCTTACCAGCTACCCGTGGGTGACCCCGAAGAGGCGGGTCAAACGACTCTCTCTGCCCTCTGTCCAGTCGAGAGGACAGAGGCACAGATGCGGAAAAAGAAGAAGTGATGTCCCTCTCCTACAGGCCGACTGTAGGAATTGAAGATACCGACTGTACCTTCGACGAAACGGTGAAGAACCAAGACCGGAGCAGGCGCTCCCAGAGACATCTTCCGCTCGAGTGAAGAGCTAACCTCCCTCAGTGATGGCGGCCAACATGCCACGCTACGTCACAGAGTGAGCATACTTCAAACTAAAAGAAATGAAGCACGTGCGACAGGTAAAAAGACAGGCGAGAGGCCGATAGACAGCAAGTTCGAGAGAAAGGTACCAGCCACCCGTGAACCTGCAGGATGAATAGCACGGGCAGTGGAATTAGAGAGAGAGAGAGAGAGAGAGAGAGAGAGAGAGAGAGAGAGAGAGAAAGTAAACCGAACGTGAGCTGAACTACACCAAGGTGCAACCGCACCACAAGCCACACTAAGGGACGGACACGTGACAACAACAACGATAATAAACAAATGAGTAATTCCGCCACCCTAGATGGGTCAAACGTCGTAGGCCTCGTGACAAACTCGTGACAATCAGAATGATTTGTGTGATTGTTGTGTCATCAGCAAAAAGTTCACAGGTGGATGTGATATGTAGAGGGAGATCATTGATGTAAATTGTGAATAATAAGGGACGCCATAGGAAAGTGTTTGAAATGAAGAGAAGGTTGTATTAATTTTCACACATTGTTGTCTATTTGTGAGATATGAGTGAAAAAGCGTAAGAGTTCTTGTGGATAAGCCATACAATTTTAATTTTCTAAGAAGAAGGTTGTGGTCTATCACATCAAATGCTTTTTTGAAATCAATAAATAGGACACCACAATATTTGTTTTTGTTAATGCTGTTTAGCCAGTCATCAGCCAGGTTGATTAGTGCTGTGTGGCATGAATGGTTGTGTCGGAACCCGGACTGTCTTGGATGAAGCAAGTGGTATGTATTAAGGTGGTGTAATGTGTGTTTGTTTATGTGTTTTTCCAAAGGTTTGGAAAGAGTGGAAATGATTGAGATTGGTCTGTAGTTTGCAGGGTCTGAGCTGTCACCTGCTTTGTAGATAGGAATGACTTTTGCTTTTTTGAAACTATTGGGAAAATGATTTTTGTCGATACATAGATTGAAGACGTATGTCAACGTATCTGTAATTGCTGGAACTGATAGTTTGAGAATTTTGCCGTCTAGGCCATCCACCCCGCAGGTACTTGACTGTTTTAGGTGCGTTAGGTAGTGATAGACTTCTAATACTGTTATTGGTGGAATATAAAGTTCAGACGTGATGTTTTTATCATGGCAATATTGTTTCAGTTTTTAAAGGTCGTTTGATCTTGAAGAATCAGCCGTGACAACTTTATTGGCTATAGTGCAAAAGTGGGTGTTCAGTTGTTCGACAGAAATGTCTTTAATTATAGTTGATTTTGAAGAAGATTGATTGTTTGTAAGCTCGTTAATAGCTCTCCATACCAATTTTGGGTTCTGATTTGATGAAATTAGTTATCGATAGTATTTCGTTTTTTCTCTGCGCTTCTGTGAATTTATTGCATTTCTCAGTATTCTAGATTCCTCTTCATAGCCATGTTGTTTAAGCAGATCTCTAAGATAACCTGCGAGAGAGAGAGAGAGAGAGAGAGAGAGAGAGAGAGAGAGAGAGAGAGAGGAGAGAGAGAGAGAGAGAGAGAGAGAGAGAGAGAGAGAGAGAGAGAGAGAGAGAGCGACCCTATCCTCCTCCACCTCACACCTTACCGTCTGCCCTCGCTGCCCCTCTCCCTACCCCCACCTCACATTTCTCCCTCTCTCCAAACCCCCGGTTTAACCTCCTCGACCATTTGTGACGTCAAGATAATAACTGACGGCTCGAGTGTTTGGCTCAGCATAATACTCCTGGTCGCTACGCTTCACCACGGAGATCCTGAGGAGGACGTTGGGCCGGATAGGACACACATTCACAAAGCCAGCATCCAATATCACCCATCAGCTTCAGACCTAGAACTCTTGAGGCAGAAGGAGGACAGGGCGACCTGGAAACAGCTGTTGAAGAGACAATGAAGCAGAACTGAAGAAGTGAAGAACTGATTGAACAGAGGCAGGAGGGACAGTTCAGATTCAGAGACGTTCCCACCAAGGCTGTTGTTGATGGCTTCTGCTTGCTACAAAGCGAACGGCTTAATTCTTTACTTCCCTTGGCTGAAAATAGTTCGTAAAAAAGATATATTACTTTAAGTGTTTCTAGAGTCGTGAGCGTTTCTAGTCGTATGGGTAACAGGCTTGTTCGTGTTTTCTTGTGTATGAGTGAAGGTACATATAAGCAAACTTGTTCCTTGTTCATTCCACTTTTGTCGAATAATATATTGTTTTTGTACTCTGAGAGAGAGGAGAGAGAGAGAGAGAGAGAGAGAGAGAGAGAGAGAGAGAGAGAGAGAGAGAGAGAGAGAGAGAGAGAGAGAGAGAGGAGAGAGAGAGAGAGAGAGAGAGAGGAAAACGTAGTAGTAGTAGAAGCTTAAAGATCGAAATTTCCTATTTAGAGATATACACAGGCAGAATCACCCTGTCTTTCCGCCAGCTGCCATGCCACTGGGCATATTCTTTCAGAGACACACAAATAAATAAGAACTGCAATGTACAGTGTACACTTGACCCAGAAGAAAAAGAGTTGCTTTGGGCAAAAAGACAAACGCGCAGAAATACATCATTCAAAAGGCCATTACACATACACACGGAGCAACCCCAACCCCCACCCCCCACCCACCCCCCACACACACACAAAATGGAACAAGTCTTTGACAGTGTGTTTTATCCGCAGGCCAGCATCCTTTCCTTTAAATATAGCGTCACGTCGCCATTGCTCAAATCATTTCATTACGACGCGTATGCATGTAAGAGGGAGGGAGATTGTATCTATTGCTTTCTTGGAATCTGAATGCACTGGCAACTGTACACAGTCATTGACTGTGAGTTTTTCAGTGATCATTCATTCATTCATTCATTCATTCATTCATTCATTCATTCATTCATTTATTCTTTCTTTCTTTCTTTCTTTCCTTCTTTCTTTCTTTCCTCTTTCTTTCGTTTGCTCGCTCTTGCGTTCGTTCTTTCTTTCTTTCTTCTTCCTTTCCTTCCTTCTTTCTTTCTTTCTTCTTTCTTTTCTGCTTTCATTGACTTGGCAAGAGCAGAAAGATAGAAAACGATTTTTAGGACTCAGCAAGCGTGATAAAAATAAAGAATAATGGAAGAATCAAGTATAAATTTAAAAAAAATGAAAGAAAACAAACACAAATCAAAATTAGGGAGCATGCGCATCTTCCCAGTGCAGATAAAGGGGGAGGGGGGGGGGTCATAGGAAGGGTGGTGGGTGAAAGAAGGGAAGGAGTTGGGGAGGGAGGATGCGAGGGTGAAAGAAGAGGAAGGGGGTACCACCAGCTTTCAACTTATTATCTAGAAGGGAAGGAGAGTTTGGAGTGGGAGGGAAAGAGGAGGAGGGGGGGGGGGGGGCGGAGGGAGGATCGTACCCTGGTTTTGGAAGAAAGGATCAATGCTGGAAGCCATTGTCGCTCGGCAAGGTCTTGGCGGTGACAGCTGTGCCATCAGGCGTCATTACTGTTAGGAGCGTCATGGTGCCCCTAGAATCGTCCGCTGCTGCCAGGGAAATATGCTGACATTCTGAATAGGATCAAAGATGGAAGAAAGGATCTGTGACTATGCAGGCATCTCTCTTCTCTCTCCTCTCTCCTCTCTCTCTCTCTCTCTCTCTCTTCTCTCTCCTCTCTCTCTCTCTCTCTCTCTCTCTCTCTCTCTCTCTCTTCTCTCTCTCTCTCTCTCTTGCACGTGAGTCACCTTTGAGTCTTTCAGGCATCTTCCCTATTTCAACTGTGCAAGGCGTCACGTGTTATAACCGGTCCTGGCATCTTCCATCTCTTCTCGCCCTTCCTCTTTGCCCCCCCTCCCCCTATCCGCCCCTCTTCCTTGCCCTCATCTTTATTCTTGCATTCTCCACAGTTCAGTAACCTCTGCGCCCCAGCCCCCCTCCCCCAACCCCTTCTCCCCTGGCCCTTTTATAGTGTCAACATATGATCGATCGATTTGGTTCGACATTATGTTCCTGGTCTCAACTTTGTCACAAGGAGGAGGAAGATTAACCAGATAGAAACCAGTGTCAGGAAGCCAGCGTTTAGCTCCAACTGTTGTGTCACATGCTGGCCAAGAACCTGCAGGGACGAAGAGCACATGACGACCTTGAAGCAGCTGGAAAACAGACTCTGACGTAGAGCTGAAGAAGAAGGAATTCAATTGGACAGAGACAGGAAGGATAACACAGGGTTCGACAGGCAGCAGAACCTAAAGTTTATCATCATGTCACAGAGAAACACCCTCTCTTTCTCTCTCTCTCTCTCTCTCTCTCTCTCTCTCTCTCTCTCTCTCTCCTCTCTCTCTCTCTCCTCTCTCTCTCTCCTCTCTCTCTCTCTCTCTCTGATAATATTTTCGTTTTTAAACGATTTCTGACGGCCAAGTAAGGTAAGATGGATCATTGTAGATATAAAGTGTTTGAAATTTACCTCGTTCACGATAGGGGAGATACTTCACTTGGATGCTTACCACCGCTAGTGTCAGACAGGCAGCTCACGTTTGAAAATGTAACTTGTCTGGCACTCTGATATCTGCTGCCTTTTTGCTGTAACGAACAGTGTGTACATGACCATCGTGTACATTGTTATACCAGTGCAGTCTGTATTTACCTCTTGGCCAAGGAGGCCATGTGTTCATCAACGTCTGGTGGAGGTGTTTGTTCTCTCACAGTCAGCCAGGCAAGGAAAAAACGCCAAACTTGATGAAAAGTTTCACTGTGGCCACAATGGTGAGGCCATTCAAACTGTACAGATATCCAGACCTGATGGCAAATCTGGGAGTTTGTTTCATTGTAGTATTGTGCAGCAAGACATCTTCAATTACAGCAGTGCAAACAGGGTTATAAATTAGCAACTACCACCGACATACAGCTAAGACAATAAAGAAAAGAAGAGAAACAAAGTGTGGGCTGATTGCATTTCTTTTATAGCTAAGACAATAAAGAAAAGAAGAGAAACAAAGTGTGGGCTGATTGCATTTCTTTTATAGCTAAGACAATAAAGAAAAGAAGAGAAACAAAGTGTGGGCTGATTGCATTTCTTTTTATAGCTAAGACAATAAAGAAAAGAAGAGAAACAAAGTGTGGGCTGACTGCATTTCTTTTATAGCTAAGACAATAAAGAAAAGAAGAGAAACAAAGTGTGGGCTGATTGCATTTCTTTTATAGCTAAGACAATAAAGAAAAGAAGAGAAACAAAGTGTGGGCTGATTGCATTTCTTTTATAGCTAAGACAATAAAGAAAAGAAGAGAAACAAAGTGTGGGCTGATTGCATTTCTTTTATAGCTAAGACAATAAAGAAAAGAAGAGAAACAAAGTGTGGGCTGATTGCATTTCTTTTATAGCTAAGACAATAAAGAAAAGAAGAGAAACAAAGTGTGGGCTGATTGCATTTCTTTTATAGCTAAGACAATAAAGAAAAGAAGAGAAACAAAGTGTGGGCTGACTGCATTTCTTTTATAGCTAAGACAATAAAGAAAAGAAGAGAAACAAAGTGTGGGCTGATTGCATTTCTTTTATAGCTAAGACAATAAAGAAAAGAAGAGAAACAAAGTGTGGGCTGATTGCATTTCTTTTATAGCTAAGACAATAAAGAAAAGAAGAGAAACAAAGTGTGGGCTGATTGCATTTCTTTTATAGCTAAGACAATAAAGAAAAGAAGAGAAACAAAGTGTGGGCTGACTGCATTTCTTTTATAGCTAAGACAATAAAGAAAAGAGGAGAAACAAAGTGTGGGCTGATTGCATTTCTTTTATAGCTAAGACAATAAAGAAAAGAAGAGAAACAAAGTGTGGGCTGATTGCATTTCTTTTATAGCTAAGACAATAAAGAAAAGAAGAGAAACAAAGTGTGGGCTGACTGCATTTCTTTTATAGCTAAGACAATAAAGAAAAGAAGAGAAACAAAGTGTGGGCTGATTGCATTTCTTTTATAGCTAAGACAATAAAGAAAAGAAGAGAAACAAAGTGTGGGCTGATTGCATTTCTTTTAAAAACATCAAAACATCTTTCAGCTCCCCACTCCTAGTGGTTATAGAAGAATTCGAAAATGAGGCATACACTCAAAGGTTGAATTGTTGAATACGTTTGTAATAGTATGCTCCTGTTTATCTTCTTGTGTGTGTGGTGTGTGTGTGTATGTGCGTGTGTGTGTGTGTGTGTGTGTGTGTTGTGTGTGTGTGTGTGTGTGTGTGTGGAGGGAATGGGTGGGGATTGGAGGATAGGGGAGAGATACAAAGTAATGTGATGTGATATATATATATATATATATATATATATATATATATATATATATATATATATATATATATATATATATATATATACAACAAACTAATAAATTCCAAGGATAAGTACCGCACCGTTCCAGCAACTTACAGAGCAGCTTGGTGTTGCAATGACTGCAAGAAATAATGAATTATAAACAAAGCTTGCTCTTATGTCTTAGATTGAAGAAATAGGGGGAGATAAGCATCATATCTGCAGTGGCATACTGCCTAACAACAGTATGTGCTCAAGTGGGTGGATGGGGAAAATGCATCTCAAAATGAGCCTTCAGCAAGCTATAATCTCCAATAGGGAGGAAAACTCACTAACACCTAACTCCTGGTCATATACCGATATTTCGAAACTTGGTGGTTTCTCCTCAGTGACCGCGGAAAGTGGTAATTTGACTCCTCGCCTATTTCAGTTTTAAGAAGAATGCAATCCCAGAAAAGGTTGGTGTACAATAACCGAGTATGTTTGTTGAGTTTTCAAAAACCAACCAAAGTGCCATCTAAGAAGCAAAAGAAATTCATAAAAGAGCAAAACAAGCTACATTTTCTTGTGAAAAGTAAAAAATATAAAAAGATATCCTCTAAGACACAAGTGCTGAGGGCAAGTTCTTGGAATGAATCCGCAAGGGACTAAAATACAACAAACTAATAAATTCCAAGGATAAGTACCGCACCGTTCCAGCAACTTACAGAGCAGCTTGGTGTTGCAATGACTGCAAGAAATAATGAATTATAAACAAAGCTTGCTCTTATGTCTTAGATTGAAGAAATAGGGGAGATAAGCAATTATATCTGCAGTGGCATACTGCCTAACTAACAGTATGTGCTCAAGTGGGTGGATGGGGGAAAATGCTTCTCAAAATGAGCCTTCAGCAAGCTTATAATCTCCAATAGGGAGGAAACTCACTAACACCTAACACCTGGTCATATACCGATATTTCGAAACTTGGTGGTTCCTCCTCAGTGACCGCGGAAAGTGGTAATTTGACTCCTCTGCCTTTTCAGTTTTAAGAAGAATGCAATCCCAGAAAAGGTTGGTGTACAATACCGTAGTATGTTTGTTGAGTTTTCAAAAAACCAACCAAAGGTGCCATCTAAGAAGCAAAAGAAATTCATAAAAGAGCAAAACAAGCTACATTTTCTTGTGAAAAGTAAAAAATATAAAAAGATATCCTCTAAGACACAAGTGCTGAGGGCAAGTTCTTGGAATGAATCCGCAAGGGACTAAAATACAACAAACAGGCATGGGAATTGACTGAAAGGGAAAACTCTGAAATCTAGGGGGGTCCGGGGGCATGCCCCCCCGGAAATTTTTTTTTTTCAAGATCAAAATCTGTGCAATCTGGGCTATCCTGACTTCATTTTTATGGATTTATGAACGTAAAAAAAAATGAAGTAAATTAGCATTAAAACAACAAAAACAATTTTCACACAAAATGTTTTTATTCAGTTCTATGAGTTTATCTCCAGCTGACTACAAAGATCACACAGGCTCAAAAAACAAACAAAACAAAGAACAAAAACAAAACAACAATCAACCAACCCAACCAATCCAAACAATCACCAATCAACCAACCAACCAACTGGTCAACCAACCAAACAAGAAACACCCCCACACACACAAAAGAAAAGTTAAGCCTGCACACATTCACTTGAAACTGGTTACAGACACTGGCACCAGGCATTACCTCTAGAGCTGAGGCAAGTATCTCTGAAGAGAAAACAGGAAGGTATTTGAAGTTTACTGCTGAGAAGACTGTCACACAAGCAGCTCCCCTGTTTACTGCTGTCACTGAGAAGACTGTCACACAAGCAGCTCCCCTGTT